>JBAMBR010004038.1:0-23698 GCA_037044475.1 Zaprionus obscuricornis
TCTATGCATTCAAAATGATTTCCATGGTGGCCAGCGTCAGTTGCCACCTTTAGTTTTTTTTTTTTTTTCTGTTTTTGCCACCGTCAATTACCACCAGTCAGTTGCAAGCAGTTCCCAAGGGCTTCATTTGGCCAAAGTATCGCGCTGTGCGCCCAATTTTTAATCAGACAACAAAGTGCGAGCAAAACTGCCGCAAAAGTGCCACAAAGTGCGGCAAAATGTTTCAATATGATTAATGATTGAAATATATTAGTTTTTTTTCTACGCTCTATGCTCATTTTTTTCTCTTTCTATTTCTTATTTATGAGAGGGCGGTTCGTAATATATTGTAAAAAATAACAACAAAAAAAAATAATAATAATAATAAAGTTTTTAAGCCAAACATATGTTTCCTCATAATTGTATTTCATTAAATTTATTTGTTCAGCTTGTAATAGAATTTGGCTAAGTTAAAGGAAGTTGTAATATTCAAGCTTTAATATGTTAATTACAATTTACAAATTGTAATTTCATTGTATTTTTAATTAAATTTTCATTATCATTTTGTAGACGAAAATTGATGAAAAAAAAAATATAGAAAATGTTTGTAAGAAATGTTTTACAAGAAATTTTTGAAAATATTTATAATAATTATTTAAAGGCAAGAACATATTTTTAGAAAAATTTAATAAAAATAATTATTAAAAATTTTTTTAAAGAAATTTTTACAATGAATTTAAAATAAATAAAAAAATCTTGAAAATATTTATAATAATTATTTAAAGTCAACAAAATTTTGTATAGAAAAATTTAATGAAAATAATTGTTAAAAAATTTTTTAAAGAAATTTTAATAATAAAATTAAAATAAATAAAAAAATGTACAAAATATTTATAATAATTATTTAAAGGGAAGAAAATTTGTATAGAAAAATTTAATGAAAATAAAAATTAAAAAATTTTTTTAAAGAAATTTTTATAATGAATTTAAAATAAATAAAAAAATCTTGAAAATATTTATAATAATTATTTAAAGTCAACAAAATTTTGTATTAAATATTTTAAAATTTACAATGTAAAAATATCTTTAAAAAATTTTTTAATTTTTATTTTCATTAAATTTTTCTATAAAAATTTTCTTCCCTTTAAATAATTATTATAAATATTTTGTACATTTTTTTTATTTATTTTAATTTCATTATAAAAATTTCTTTAAAAAAATTTTTTAATTTTTATTTTCATTAAATTTTTCTATACAAATTTTCTTCCCTTTAAATAATTATTATAAATATTTTGTACATTTTTTTATTTATTTTAATTTTATTATTAAAATTTCTTTAAAAAATTTTTTAACAATTATTTTCATTAAATTTTTCTATATCAAATTTTGTTGGCTTTAAATAATTATTATAAATATTTTCAAGATTTTTTTATTTATTTTAAATTTATTGTAAAAATTTCTTTAAAAAAATTTTTAATAATTATTTTTATTAAATTTTTCTAAAAATATGTTCTTGCCTTTAAATAATTATTATAAATATTTTCAAAAATTTCTTGTAAAACATTTCTTACAAACATTTTCTATATTTTTTTTTTCATCAATTTTCGTCTACAAAATGATAATGAAAATTTAATTAAAAATACAATGAAATTACAATATGTAAATTGTAATTAACATATTAAAGCTTGAATATTACAACTTCCTTTAACTTAGCCAAATTCCATTACAAGCTGAACAAATAAATTTAATGAAATACAATTATGAGGAAACATATGTTTGGCTTAAAAACTTTATTATTATTTTTGTTTTGTTTTTTTTTTACAATATATTACGAACCGCCCTCTCATAAATAAGAAATAGAAAGAAAAAAAAAATGAGCATAGAGTGTAGAAAAAAAACTAATATATTTCAATCATTAATCATATTGAAACATTTTGCCGCACTTTGTGGCACTTTTGCGGCAGTTTTGCTCGCACTTTGTTGTCTGATTAAAAATTGGGCGCACAGCGCGATACTTTGGCCAAATGAAGCCCTTGGGAACTGCTTGCAACTGACTGGTGGTAATTGACGGTGGCAAAAACAGAAAAAAAAAAAAAAACTAAAGGTGGCAACTGACGCTGGCCACCATGGAAATCATTTTGAATGCATAGACATGTCTCTGCTAGCTGGCGGATAACAGACAAAGACTGACTGCAGTTTGGAGATTGGATACCGGAGACTGCAGACTGCAGACTGTAGACTGTAGACCGGAGACAGTTCGGACAGGCTGCAAAAAACAAAGTGTCGTGTCAGTTACAGTCAAGTGGAGTCATAAAGCTGGCCAAGATCGGTGGCCACTGACACTGACACCTCGATCACTCAACCTGTGCGCCGTCTGTCTCTCTCTCTGTATGTGTGTGTGTGTGTTGGTCGATTGGGCAAGCATGTTGGGTAGGTGGATTTATGTGCTTGCCCAGCGTCAGCTTAATGAGTTTTTTGCATTAATAAAAAATAAACACAAAAAAATATAAATAAAAATAAAAAAAACCCACGAAAGTAGCAGGAATTGCAAACGTTGCCGTTGTTGTTGCAGGCTGCACTGTGGCAAAGAGTTGAGCGAAAAAAAAATGCAATTGGATTAGATTAGACGCTGGCCCAGCTGTCGTGACAGGTTGAACGGGCACGAAACGGGCGAATGAGAATTTATGGCCAATGGCCGTGCGAGCCAAAATGTCTGTCGTTTGGCCAGGACAGTGTAGCCAAACTTCAGTTGGTGCGTGCATTTGGACGCAATATTTTATAATGACTTCATTACAACAACTGCAATAGACACACACACAACAGCAACAACAATAACAACAACTTGTGCTTGCGGCAACAACTGGCAATAGTTAAAAATTGTTAACTTTATTTTGATTTTCTTTTGGCCAAATTTGGTTGCTTTGATTCGTCGCATAATTGGCAATTATCGTAGCCACAAAAAAAAAAAAAAAAAAAAACAAACCTCATGAAATCGTGGGCGAAATTTATTTTTGCTGCTGCTGCTGCTAAAAACTCAGCTGGAAGGTTTTACTCTATATATATAGTTGGCCAAAGACTCTCCTATATGTATAAACTCTGCTTTAGCTTAAAGTCTTTTTAAAACTCTAATGCATATCGCCAAGATAATTGCCAAATGATTTTTATGCCTTGTCACGCAAACCCCGCGGGTTGTCTATATGATTGCACAAGGTTGCGGGAAACATTCTTTCTGTGCAAGTTGTACGGAAGGTGTACATGTGTGTGTGTGTGTGTCTGCCTATAGCGGCAAGTGGCATGTGCGGCAAGTTAACATTGTATGTTCATATTATTATGCATCATTGAGAACTAAGCAACTCAATTTACTTCAATTTCAATTAAAAGTTTTGCCAATGCAAGTTATTGGAATTTCTAATTGGATTTTAAATAAGATTTTAACTTGATTTCCGATGATACTTCAAGAAGTTTTTTTTACTACTCTAGTGAAGACTGAAATGTTTAGTGGATGTAAATGATTTTGAAACTTTAGAGTAATAATTTTAAGTATTCTCCATAAAAATATTTTAAATATTTTATATATTTTTTTTTTTTTTTTAGTATATTTTCAGTATATTTTGAAAAATTTGCGTAGTTTTTTTTTTTATTAAATTATATTAATTCATAAATAATTCTCAGCATTTTTGAGTACAACAAAATTTTTAGTATATTTTTAGTATTTTTGCTGTATTTTTTTTTTAGTATATTTTCAGTATATTTTGAAAATTTTTTTTTAGTAATTTTTTTTTTTATTAAATTATATTAATTCATAAATAATTCTCAGCATTTTTGAGTACAACAATTTTTTTTAGTATATTTTTAGTATTTTTGCTGTATTTTTTTTTAGTATTTTTTCTGTATATTTTGAAGAATTTTCGTAGTATTTTTTTTTAAATTATATTATTTATTAAATTCATAAATAATTATCAGAATTTTTGTGTACACAAAATATTTTATATATTTTTAGTATATTGCAGTATTTTTTATATTCGATTTAGTATTTTTTAGGAATTTTTTGCAATAATTGTTATGTTATTTTACACAAATTTTTCATTAATTTTTTTATGCATTTTTAGTATTTTCTTAGTATTTGTGCAGTATTTTTTTCTTAAATAATTTTAAGAATTTTTGCGCTACTTTTTTTATATTCTTTTGCACTAATTTCCCATTATTTTTTATAAATTTATTTTTAGTATTTTTGCAGTATTTTTTTTTATTTCCAGAAATTTCCAGAAAAATCTTTGAATAAATTATATTAAATTTTAATTTGTCTATAGTGAAAATTTTTCTAAATTTGTTCGCTGCTCTTAATTTTAGTTAAATTTTATTATAAATTTATTTAAGATTTTAGTGCATATTTTAATAGCATAATTTAGGCAAAGCTTTGCCTCAGAGCTCTATAAAATTCTCTAATACCAAATACTAAAAATCTTTTAATACAACTTTAAAAAAAAAAAAATCAACTTTGCATTTAGCTCAATTTCAAATTCAAGAATTTTTTTTTCTAAAGTCCAAACTCTATAATTAAAATTGATCTACAAGCCGGAGCAAAAGTCAGAGCATATATATTTATCTGACAGAATTCTATAGCTTAAGCTATGGTTTTGGCTATGGCTTAAACTTTTTATAGCTGCGGGGGCTTATTTTTTTTTTTTAGCCGTTTTTTTTTTTTGTTGTTGCTGTTGTTGTTAGCTGCGACTTTTGTCAGCCATTTATTGATTGCTTTTAATAGGCGCAGCCATTCACTTTGCCAAGCCACGAAGCATATAATGCGCACAGAGCACACATCGAGCTTATAGCCTTAGCCTTAGCCCAAGTGAATGTGCAACACACACACATGTCTCTGTGTGTGTGTGTGTGATATAGAGTGTTTGCTGTTTCCTGCACGCACAATTTGCATTTTATTTAAATGCATTTTGTATAGCGAAAATTAGCGTCTAATTGAAGTTTACACGTTGCATTTTTTTTCTTTTTTTATGTGCAAATAAATTGTACCAAAAATAAAAAAAAAAAAAAATAGCTAGAAAAAAAATAGCTAATAAAATAGCAGCCCTCCCCCTTGCTGAAAGACTAAGAGACGCATTAGTTTTTTTGTTTTGTAGTTTGCCATTTGCGAATTTGTCAAAGAAAGAAAAAAACCAAAAACTCGTCTGATTGCGAATTACGAGCAACAAAAAAAGAAAAAAAATAGCTTAAAAAATATATATATAAAAAAGTCAAAATCCAAAATCAACAACAACAAGCAGCTAGAGACATTCACTATACACACACACACACGTACACACGCAGAGCGACAATTTGTTAGTCTATCTCGCTTGCACGCCATAAGCTGCTCGGCTAACTTTGCGTATGCGTGATATTTGATTTTCGTTTCGTTTCGCTATTTTTTTTTTTATAATTGCACATTACAACAGCAACAACAACAACAACTGGTGACACAGACACAGACACATGCACAGGTGTCTCTGTTGGCCAAGTGGGCGTGTCTATTAGAGGCTGAGTTAAGCGCACGCACTGCAAAATGGCGTCCATACAAAAAAAAAAAAAACAGAAAAACAGAAAAAATTCAACTGCAAAAAGCGTAAAAAACGAAAAATATTTTTTGTCGTTTGCCAAATGTTGGCAAGTGCTGGCATGTGGCGCTGTACATTTTGTAGTAGTTTTTTTTTGCAGTTTTTGCAGTTTGCATTAAGTGTAGATTAGCTTGCAACATTTGTGTGTCGCATTACAGCAGCAGCAGCAGCAGCACTTGCTCTCTCTCACTCTTTCTCTCTAACATATGGCGCATCATGTCGTCAGCTCTCGTATTCTGTTAGATCTCATGTTGTACATGTGCTTAACGTCTCTGACGTTGCTGTTGGCATTGCTGCAGCTGCCACATTTTGACTACATTCAGTGACTGTGCCACTTGTGCCACACACTTGCCACTTGTACGTATCACATTACCTGGCACTGACAACCACTGGCTACCAGCTGCAGCTGCTCCAGCATTCAACGGCATCTGTAACTTCAATTGCAACTGCAACTGCAACTGCTGCATCAACGGCTCGACAGTCTCCAATTGCAGCTTGCTGTGTTCTCTTCACTTGACTTTTTGCTGCCCACTTTGCAAAAACTGCAGTTGCAGTTGCAGTTGAAGTTGCAATTTTGTTTTTTATAATTACGCTTTGCCAAGTATATTTGTATATTGTCATGCTATGTGTAACACTAGGTAGGGGGCGTGGCAGCGCCCTAAAAGTTATATAGAAGCGAGCTAAAGTGTTTCAAGATTGTGCCAAGTGTCAGTTGCTGTGGGAGTATCTCTGTTATTATGTAGTATGTTCTAGAGTGTTTTCGGAGTTCTAGATCCTATTGCTCCAAAGAACGAAAGGTGAAAAGTTGTAGTGCTGTATGCCAATTATTATAATTTTACAACTTATTGCAAGCAAACTTAGCATATCAAAATTTTTATAATCTTCTTCAAGCATTCAGCAACATAGGAACACTTTTTTTTTATAGAAAAATTGGAAAAAGTTCCTAAAAACTTAAAATTTTTGTGAGAAACTGCAACATTTTTCAACAGATCGCAATGAAACTTGGCATAATTGAATTTTGGGGTCGGCTCTACACAGTGTATAAATTTCATTATTATCGAATAATTATTTCATATTGGAAAATAGAAAATACAAGAAGGATTTAACATTTTTCTAGGAATGACTGCAAAATTATTGAAGTTATTGCATGCAAACTTGGCATATTTGCAGTACAATAATTTTTCTTAGCTACTATCTAAATTTGATCTACATCAGAAATGGAAATCCAGCAAAAATCAGCCAAAAATTTAAATTTCCTATAAATAAAACTGTATAATTTTTGCAGATATCGCATCCAAACTTTGTGATTTGTCATTTCTAGGCTTTCTTCTATATGCTGTACTTATATCTATAAGATCAGCCAACTATATCCTTAGGAAACTAAAGAAAGAAAACATGGAGAAATTAATTATTTGCATGAAAAATAATTAATATAATAAATTTTCATTATGCATTTGCATTAAATCGTCGACTTACAGCAAACAACTTTTCGGACTTGTTTTAAGTTTTCTGTTTTTCATTTTATTTTTTTTTTTAAATTTTTCATTTCAATTAATTTCGCATTAACCGCCGCCCAACGCCATTTGCTGCAAACATTTGCAACAATTTTGCATCATTTTTAGTTTTCATAATTTTTTTTTTATTTCCGTCTCGCGTCTCGCATTGCGCGTCTGGTGTCTGTCACTCGCGAGCTATGTAACGTCATCTTCAACATGACAGGCGCTGCTAATCCACACTGTGCACCTACCTGAGTTGCAAATGCTAAGGAGGGGACGTGGGGTAGAAGACGAAGCAGGAGTTGAAGACGCAGTTGCTCTCAAGTCTCAAGGAGCAGCTGCTGCTGATGCTGCTGCTTCTCGCGCTAAAAATTATTAACGCCATTAACGGCAATAGAAATATTTGTGTTTGCCAAGCAGTATGGCCACTCCCCTACCCCTCCCTTCATCATATCTCCGTCTTTCCAATCCTCTCCCCTGTAAGTGTTCCTGGGGGCCGTTAAACCGGGTTGCAGTTACTTGTGCAAAGAAAAAAAAAATAAAAAAAATTACAAGTCATGACTACAACAAGCCGCAATGCAAGCAACTTGCAGGCTTTGTGGCCCACAAAATGTGACTAATGGCATTTTTTAAATGCAGAGAGTTTACAGCAAGTCGAGAAGGTTGCTGGAGTGCAGGGGGGGGGGGAAGCTAACCAACTCCTTTGCAGTTCTTTATAGGCAACAATTTTTAACGCCTTGACTTGCAGCAGAGACTGTGACTGTGACTGTGTGCCTATGATTGTGGCAGAAGCAGAGGCAGAAGCAGAGGCATCCCCTTCAACAAATGTTGCGTGCTGCTAGCTGCTTTTCTGCAGCGTCATTAATTTTGCCATGAATTGACAAAAACATCATAAACTACTTGTTGAACAGAAAATCCACTTCGGGCGACAGCGGCAGCCCACGCGCCAAAACGACGACCAAAGCTGGCAACAACAACAACAACAACAAAAACGGCAACAACAGTAACGACAACGATGCCGATTGCCGCCCGGCAGGCTCATGTTTAAGTCTTTCTTTCTTTCTCTTCAACCAACTACATTTCTCTCTCTCTCTTCCTCTCTCTCTATCTCTCTCACACACACTCTCTATGCTTGCTTTTACTAGTCGCAACGCGTAGCTCATAAATATGTCTAGCAGAATTTTCCGGCTCACGATCACATTGACCTACAGGGCCCATAAGATGCACAAATTGATGAGCATCAGATTATAGCTGCGCAACAGTAACAGCAACAGCAACAGCAACAGCGGCATATGGCAAACTACATATGGCTATATATACTATCACAACTGTCTGATCTCAATGCCTTTTACTTTATTGCCATCTCCTATTACCAACGGCATGTTGAAAATTATCTCAACTCATTCATAACAAAACTTTTGATTGAACTTGAACATTCTTGTTCTCAATTACAAACGTTGCGCATAGAAGCTTAACTTTATAGCCGTCAAGCCAAAGAGTCTACAGAGAGAGAGTGTAAAAGTGCTGGGAAAATTATTTATAAGCATTTAAAGCGAGTTTAGCTAATAATTTACCAAGAAATTTTTATACCTATGCTATAAATGACACAAACTGAAAGTTGATTGGCAGCTGCAGATCTGCAAATTTCTAGAGAAAACAGTTAAAAAAAAAAATGTAGAAAAATTATTGTGAAATTTATCAAGAAATTCTAGTGAAATTATAGACAGATTTGAAAGCAATTTTAGAGAAAATAAAGACAAATTTTAAAACAATTTTAGACAAATTTTAGAACAATTTTAGACACATTTTAGAACAAGTTTGAACAAAATTTAGAACCATTTTTAACAAATTTTAGATAAATTTTAGAAAAAATTTAGAACAAATTTAGACACATTTTAGAACAATTTTAGAGCACTTTTAGAAAAATTTTAGACAATTTTTAGAAAAATTTTAGACAAATTTTAGAACAATTTTAGACAACTTATAGAAATTTTTTAGACAATTTTGGAAAAATCTTAAAACAATTTTAGACAATTTTTAGAAAAATTTTAGACAAATTTTAGAACAATTTTAGACAAATTTTAGACCACTTTTAGACACATTTTAGAACAATTTTGGACAAATTTTATTACAATTTTAGACATATTTTAGTACAATTTTATAACAATTTTAGTACAATTTTAGTACAATTTTAGAACAATTTTAGATCAAATTTTAGAAAAAAATTAGATCAAATTTAGAAAAATTGTAGAACATTTTCGTACACTTTTAGAACAATTTTAGTACAATTTTAGAACAACTTTAGATAATTTTTATAAAAGTTTTAGAACAGTTTTAGTACAACTTTAGAAATTTTTAAAAAATTTTAAAGAAATTTTCAAATAATTCTAGTTTAAATTAAAATTTACTAATGCATCACTCGGCTCTCTAAAAATCTGATAACTTGCTCAGTCGTTAAATTTCCATAGTCGTTAAATTCCCATAAATGAAGAAAATAGCTAAAAAAAAAATAGCTATAAAAAAGAAAAGAAGAAAAGAGCTTAATAAATTTGTAGGTAAATACAATTTGTAGGCATGTCTTGCACTTAACTTATTTTAATCTAATCAGTTGACCCAAAACAAAACTTCTTCAGTTTGTTCGTTTGACCTACGCTGCGTATGCGCAATGTCCATTAACGTAATTGTCGTGTAGTAGTCGATTTCGGGCCGTAGATGCAAAAGTAACATTTACAGACAGGCGACAGCAATTGGATGTTTAATGAATAGATCGTAATGGCAGAGCAGTGTGGAACATAAGAAGAAGAAGAAGGAGGAGGAGGCAAGTGAAAAGTGGCAAGTTGTAAGTGGTAAGTGGTAAGTGGCAAGTGGCATCTTTGCATGGCTGGCAAAAACGTAGGCAACAAAACGAGTAGCAAAGTTGCTGCCAAAGGTAAATCGAAGCTTGAGATTAATAGCGATAAGCTATTGATTAGGCAGACAGTACAAGAGAGATGAGGGAAAGAGAGCAAGAGAGAGACTGACAGAGAGAAGAGTAAAGAGAGGCTTGGCCTGCAACAGTAAAGTAAAGTTACAAAAAAAAAAAAAATTGTAGACGATACATGATGCGAGATGTTATCAACGAACGTTTGTGTGTGTGAGCGAGAAAGATAGAGAGAGAGAGAGCAGTACATTTGGTATGTTAAAAGGAGAGAGTGAGAGAGAGAGTGGGAGAGAGAGTGGGGAGAAGATTGTGCAGAGGATTGTGTTAGGTGTTACATGCATGCGATGCAAAGATAATTCAAAGGCAAAATCTTGCCGGATGCCAGACAGCAGAGACAAAGACAGAGCATGTAAGAGAGAGAGAGTGAGATAGTGACAGCAATTGAGATTCACTTTGCGGAGAGAGAGAGAGCGAGAGAAAAATTAAGCGCACGCTGGCAATTTGCATAAAAGCAGTTTAATGTTTAAATGTTTTTATTGAATCGACGCTCGATTACAAGTGTAGCGGGCAGAAAAGAGAAAGAGACGTACAGGTGAAAGATGCTTACAAGTGGCAAGAGTGACAAGAGTGGCAAGAGGTAAGAGACGAGTCAGCTGCCGTTTCTAATTTGCAATGCAAAACTAAAGCAAGCGAAAAGCGAAGACGAGTTGGAAAATTGCCAAAGGCAACAACAGAAAAAACAAATGCTGTAGAAACTGAGCAGCAGCATGAAGCAAACTAGAGGAAGAGAGATAGCTAGAGATAGAGATAGAGAGAGAGATAGCGATATAGTGTGCCGTTTAGTTATATGCATCAAGATCATAGCCATAGCAATTTGACTATAAACTGAAAGCGTTCTAAGTGCAATGCGAAACTTGTTTTTTAATTATGAAAGAAAATTAAAAAAAAAGAAAAAAAATAAAAATATAGAAAAAATATAGAAAATTGTGTAAACTGACGGAAAGGCAATGAAAAGGTCGGGAGAAAAAAAAATAGAAATTAAATTGTATTAATTTTATTTTTTTTTTCTTTTTTTGCTTTTGCTTTTGCTGCTGCGTTGCCGCACGTCGTTGATCAGTTGTCAATCAAATGCGACGCTGATGCTTCACACTCGATACTGCTGTCTGAAGCCTGATGTTGCCTGTTAGCTGTAACTTTAACTGCTGCTGACGACTATCATCATTAGTCGTGCCACATGCGACAAAACAAACATTGAGACACGTTTTTGATACGCACCGCAAAACGTTATGCTATCCATCTCATGGCCAAAAGCTTTCAATCTTCTAATTGCCAACTGGCAGCTGCAATCTGGATATGGCCAACATTCAGCATCCAATTCCAGCATCTGAACTGAACTGAACTGTCTGTGTGTGTGTGTGTGTGTGTGTGTGACTTTCTGTGTTTCTATGATTCAAAAACTTCAATTGCAGCCTTTATCTAAGTCTCTTGTCAGCGTGCAATGCGTTAAGTGACGCCTGATCTTGAACTGGTTTCGCATATTGCAGTGTAGCAAAACCCTCTACATCAGACTGCTGCCACAGCTCGTTTGGGGGGCAGCACATGGTGGTCCCGACCCGTCAACATACATTGCTGCACCACCTTCTCCTTCTCGTTCTCCTTCCTGCTGCTGCTGCCTCCCTTCACTTCCTCTGTCTCGCTCACCCTTACAGCTGTTACTACTACTGCTGCTGTTGCCTTTCAAATTTCAGGCCCTGCTGTGCCCCATATCAAATGATCGCTTGCCACGTCCAGTGCCACATGCAGTGTCATTATTCGTTGTTCAACGTAATCGTATGTATGTTGCACATGCATTTTGTAGTTTTTTTTTTTTTATATATATTTTTTTTGGCAGCTTGCAGACCGGCAGCATTCGGTGTCAAGTTGTCCAATTGCTGCAGGAAATCATAAATTAAAATCGATTGTTTGACAAGATTTTTGTTTCTGTACATTTCCATTTTGAGGCACGTGAGGCATGCTGAAACATTCACCAAAACATTGGCTAACATTGAGTAACATTGGATGTACCTTAATATCTGTTTTTCTGTATCATAGAGTTAGCACTACAATTAGTACAACATGTGGCATGCAACGAGTGCTGGCAACGAGTGCAAGTATCCACCAAAACGGGAAACAGTTGAACAAATGGTCACAAGTTAATGTACAAAACAGCAAGCATCCCAAAATTGGCGTGCAGCGTTAAAATGTGGCAACGTGTTCTTCAACTGCAAAACTGCAAAACTGCAGCTGTAACTGCAACTACAACTGCAACATGCTTGCTGGACTTTTGCTGCTTGCCTCGTCTGCTATGTTGTTGTGGCTCAATCTCACGCGACACGCTCATAATTCATAAAACAAAAACAACAACATTGAACGTTGCACGTTGCACGTTGCACGTTGCACATTGCACATTGCGCATTGCAAGCTCCTTTTGCCGCTTTATATCCTGCTGCTGCAGCTGGCAGCTGTATAACTGAAGATGCATACGCACGCAGCTGGCAGCTGTTAGCTATCATTTACCACTACAGCATCGCCATCGTTAGATTTTTCTTTGCCCCCCTTGCCGCATCCCCTCCCCCCTTCCCCACCGTAAGCACAACTCAACAAATGCCATCAACACCAAATCGCCAAATGACGCTCGTGTGTGGCCAGTGACACTCGAGGCGCTGCAGCACAGCTGGAAGCGTCTTTAAGCCGATCTCCAAACCCCCTTGGACTAGACTAGTGCAGCTTCCATGTGGCAGCTAGCGATGACAGCGTGATAAACTGACAAACTGACAAAATGTGCAACAACTAAATTTGTTAATAAAAATAATAAAAAAAAAAAATGACAAATTCAAATAGCAAAATATTCTCCTACAACTATCGTTAGTAAAAAAAAAAAAAAACAATAAAGCTGCCGAAAATTATTACTATAAAAATTGTATAAAAATTTCTATATAATTTTTAAATTTAGTTATAGAAAATTCCATGTAAAAATAATAAAATATCAAGTTCAAATAGCAAAATATTCTCCTACAACTATCGTTAGTATAAAAAACAGTAAAGCTGCTAAAAATTATTAATATAAAAATTTCTAAAAAAACTTTAAATTTAATTATAGAAAATTCCATGTAAAAATATTAAAATATCACATAAATATTGCCATAATTTGCATTATAAAAAAAAAATTATTTTTAATTAATATTTTTAATATTTTATGGAATATTTAATTTTATATCGAAAATTTTCTGCCTCGAAATAAAGCTCAAAATATCGCATAACTATCGTATAATTATTGTGTTTCAGCGTTCAATAAATTTTGCTTAAAATTTGTCATCAAATTTAAAAAAAAAACACACTAAATCTTGTAGAGGAATATTGCAATAATGATTTTGGCAGATTTTGCCAAAAATTTTTTATATTTCTCTAGAAATTCTTTAAAAATTTTATTGAACAAGAATCTTAACAAAGGTTTTAAAATTTTTTGAAATTTCTCTAGAAAATCTGTAAAAATTTTATTAATGCTCAAAACAAGAATCTTAGTACAGGAATATTGCAACAATGATTTTAGCTGATTTTGGTTAGGATAAGGTTTTAAAATTTTTTTGAAATTTCTCTAGAAAATCTGTAAAAATTTTATTGCTGTTCAAAACTAGAATCTTAGCTGTATATATAAAAGTATGAAGAATCTTAAAAGAAAAAAAAATATATATATATAGTAGAATCCGGTTATAACGACTCTGCTTAAAGCGTTCGTCCGGTTATTGCAACTCAAACTCGTTGGCTTAGTTGGTCCCCATGCAAACTTATGCATACAAACTACTTTCGGTTAGTGCGTCTTTCCGGTATAACGACGTAAAATCGTAGGTCCTTTGAAAGACGCTATAAGCGGCATCTACTGTATATATATATTAATATGTAAATATGCTAAGTTAATACGCGATATACTCTTTCTACTTATCAACATTTTTTTTTTTAAATATTAATGCCAATTTTTTTTTATATAAAATAAAAATGAAGCAAATTTTTTTTTTTTATAATTTTTTTCAAAAGAATCGAATTTAATTTTTTAATTTTTTTTTTTTGTTTTTTTGTAGCATAAAAATTGCATTGAATTGTATATCGATAGACGATATAAGGTATATAGAATATATATATATATATATATGGTATATATGGCTTAATAATAATTAATAATAATAATATATAAATTAATATTAATAATATTATTCAACCATTTTATCTACTTAATGTTCTTCTTCTTCTTCATTGTTGTTGTTTTTGTTATTTGTTTGTTGCTGTTGGTCCACAAGATAATTGCAATTGTTAAAGTAGCAAGAGAAAATAAAATAAAAAAAATAAATAAAATAAAAAATATCACATTTAAACAATTGCAAAAATAAACAATAATAATAATAATATTATAATTATAATATTAATTGTAATAATATTATTAATAAGAATTATTATTTTTTTTTTCAAAAATTGTTTTGTTAGTTTAAATAGAAATTAGCATAAATATATATATATATATATATATATATATATATATATATATATATATAATTATAGTCAGATCTATATATATATATATATATATATATATATATATATATCTAAAATGAAATAATGTTAATTTATTAAAAAAAAATTGTTTTTTTTTTCAGCCTAAATTTCTATAACTCGTGCTGACGACTCACGACTCACGTGACATCACTAGAAAATTTGCATTTTTTACATTTTTTTTTTAGATTTTTTTTTTATTTTTATTTTGTTTTTTTTTTATTTTTTTTGTTTCTTTCGTTTTTCGTTGACGCAGTTTTTATTTATTGCTCTTTGTTTTTGTTTTCGTTTTGTTTTTTTTTTGTTGTTGTTTTAGTAGTCGATTTAACTTTAATATATATATTAGTTTTAGCTATGCACTAGACATCGTCCGATTCACATAAACTTTACAACTTAAATACTAATAGCGGGGGTTTCATCTCTTTCTCCATCATCATCTACTGCTGCTGCTGCTGCTTCTTTTACTTATTGCTTAATTACTAAAAGTTGCTTTTGTTGTTGTTGTTGTTGTAGTTTTTCTTTGTTTATTAGATCCATGTAGGCCGCTGCTATGAACGTACATTACCCAAAAGTGGTGTACTCTCTGCCGCCTTTGAGCTAATCACATTCTGTCGTGACATTCTATCGCCACCGCCACTGCCACTGCCACCGCCTCTGCCGCCAGATCCACTGGCTCGTTGCGTTCGACTACTTGGACCTGGCTGCTCATCCGTTTCATCAATACGCGATTGACGCGCCATACGCTTCTGCTGGCTTAACTCATGCAGATATAACGCACTAAGACACATATCGGCCACAGTGACACCAATTGGATTCTTGGCCAATCTTGGCTCAACTCCATATAAACTATAGAGCAATGTATCCGTTGGTCCTTCGATGCGTCCCTCGGCTTTGCTTAAACGTAAATGACGCATATTATTTGCAGGTCCAACACTGCTGGACATGCGTCTAAAGCTACCACTGAGTGGATCACCCAGTAAATGATGATAATTGCTATCAGCAGCAGCAGCAGCTGCCATGCCAGCTTCAGCAGCAGCAGCAGCAGCACCTGTTGCTGCTACACCAGCAGCACGACTTGCTGTCATCGATGCCGATAACTGTAGCTGTTCAGGACTTAATTCAGCAGCCAGCACAGAATTTGCTATCGATGAATATTCTTCACCAATTGTACCAAATGAGATCAGACTATGTGTGAGCGGATTCTCACATGCAGCAGCAGCAGCAGCAGCTGTTGGTGCTGTCTTTGCCTTGACAAGCTCATCAATGGCATGTTCACGTATGCCACGCATAAATTGTGATGCCTCCTTAGGCATTTGCCATTCGGGATTATTAAGCGTGAAACGCACCAAAGACATTTCCGTTTTGCCGCCAATTAAACTTGTTTGCAACGGTTGCTGTGGTTGATATTGTTGATGATGCTGCTGTTGCTGTTGCTGCTGCTGCTCAGTAGTTGCATCAGTTGTCAAGCCGCTATTATTAATTTGCCAGTCAGGATTACCATGTTTACGCACATCCATTTGGGCAAAAGAACAAACATTGCCAACACCACGCACAGATACTGCAAATAAAAGTTTTTCAAAATTAATAACAAAAAAAAAATAAATGAAATTTCTCAATGTTTACTTACCTGTAAAACTGCGAAAGAATTTAACAATCTCCATGGCCTTGGGCCGAAAGACAAAGATGAGCACAAATGGTGTTATAAATGGACTAAATATTTCACTTAACAAATAACCAGCTTTAAATTGAAAAAAATTACTAAACTCATTACGTACATGCGCTGTATGCGCCTGTTGCTTCCATTCCGTGGGCAAATAATGTACATGTGCCAATATTGCTGTCATCAATTGTTCTGGACACCATATTAAATTCTCATCTGGTATTAATGTACGACAAACAACACCAATAACAGTTAATACAGCAATAATACTAAGTACATGTTCAACTTGAAAGACATGTTCATCATAAATGCCCAATGCAAGTATTAATAATAATACGCCGCCACTTATAAATAATAAATTACGTGCAATAACAGCTGCCAATGGTGATGAAAATGAACTTAAATAACGATCAGCATATTCATATGCACGATTTAAACGTGCATCCAATTCATGATCCAATTCATTAAAATGTCGTAAATATAAACGTCCATAATTTGACCATGTACGTAATCCCAAGGCACTTGGTTCTTTTCGTAATATATTTGCATATGAAAAACTAAAATATATTAATTGCCATAAAAATATAATTGGTGCCAACAATAGATTAACCAATGCCACGCCCAATATTAATTTTGATAAACGTTGTGCTAAATCCGTTTGATTGCTACGCACTGCAAATTCATCACGTAACTGCCAATTATTTTGAAATGGTGAACCAGGACCACGAAATAATATGAAATCAATATTGAATAACATGCCACGACTTAATGATACTATTTCACCAATTAATGGTAAATGATAGCGTACGGGCAATAATTGTTTGTTCATTAAGGCAACAAGATAATTTTTAAAACGTAATACACGATGATATATATCCAATTCTGTTAATAATTCTTTATCAATGCACATATGTTGCTCAGCTTGTACATGTCGTGTCCTTTGTTGAACCTCATGCCATGTTATATTATCAAGATCATAATCATCGATGCCAAGTGCTGTATTATAGAAACGTTTTATATCCGCATATTGTGTTATATGATATATCATTTTTAATAAACGTATACCCAAATATATGGCAGCAATAAATATTATAAAATATGTAAAAAATCCAAAATGTAATATACAATCGCCAGTTGAAATGATGACATCGTTTAATGTTATTTTTGTATTATTTGGATTTGGTTGATTACCAAAGAGTACATTGAATTTAATACAATGTGTGGTAAATGTGAATAACCAAATGACAAAACCAAATTCAAGTACACGAAATAATTCATCGAGAACTATAATACGAAATCCATGTTTCTGTTGATAATTATACATGCGTGAAAAGAATGAATCTAAATCTTCAATATGATTCCAACGATGTGATTCTTTGCCTGTTTCTGGCACAATATGTATCATAATTCCACTATTATGTGGTGTATCCTCATTTTCATTTTCATTTTCATGTTCATTTTCATTCTCATTTTGTAAATGCGCAGCAGCTGTAAATGATTTTGCGTCGTTTGTTTTTGTTATTGTTTTTGCTGTTGCTTGTGCTGCTGCTGCTGCTGCTGCTTGTGCTTGCTCATCGCGTATTTGCGCTTCACGAAATGGATTTGAGTGTTCCTCCGCCAAGGATCTATAGTTAATATTTGGGCTTGACATGACGCACCACCAAGGCCCACCAAGGTCAAGTTTGAACTTATTTTTATATCACTTTTTTTACTCTATCTAGTATAAATATTTATGAATAACTCGTCTTCTTTGTTGTTTAATTTGGCTACTGTTAGAATAACGCGTTTTATATACAGCTGCTAAATGATGCTACATTTCCATTGCATTGGTTACACTCAAAATATGAAGAAAATGGTCACATTATTGTTATTTTACATTACTGTTGCATACTCTACAGTGAAAATATATAATGTTAACATTCAACAGTGATTTATTGCATGCGACGGTTGAGTTAAGTGTGGAGTAACATTATGAAGAGAGGAGTAAAAATATTAATAAACATAATAACATAATGTTTAATAACATGATATGCCATTTTGAGTAAATGTTAGGGAAAACATGCCAACTTGCATAAATCGAAGCAGTTAAGAATTTCACATCACTAGTTTAAATAAAATACTGCGAAAATAAGTACTCAAAAGTACTCGTACTCACACCTCCTGGACGTCGTACAGTCATATTTGATTGTCGGTTATTTGTATTTGTGAACAAAATAATAACAATTTCAATAAACAATTATTTAAATAAAACTAGTGTTTGTGTAACTAAACGAAAGTAGTGTCTAGTGTATAAACACGCTTAACTAGTCAGCAAAGGAAACCAGTAAAAGGCATCATCACTAAGGTAAGTGGAAAGCGACGCGACGGATAGAGAAAAGAAATGGAAGAAAAAAAAAAAGCATTCAAAAGAATTTGTGACAAAGAAATTGGCGAATGTTGAAACATGCCCCAGGCATGTTTTTCGACTACATTTTTTTCGTTTATATACGTGTGTGTGTGTGTCTCTGATGTGCGTAATATATGCGCATATATTTGCCAATAGATCTTTATCTGTTTGTGTCTGCCTCTGTGTGTTAAAACTCATCAAATTTTATATTGGATTTTTCATTGCATTTTTCACATTCACTTGCGATGCTCGCCCAAGCGTCGCGCGCGCGTTAAAATATCATTTCAAGTTTCTTACCAGGCAAATTGCCAATTGCTTGACTCTGCAGCCCTTGCCAATGTCCACTGTGTCTGTCCAATGTCCACTGGCTTTCCCAGTTTATTTCTTTTTTTTCTCTCTTCTTGTTTCTTTTGGCTTCCCCATTCACATTTTAATACCACAATCAACCACCGTGCAAAAAAAAAAAATACTTGGCTCAAAATATTCGTTGACGTTCGCGTCAGCGTCGGCGTCGGCGTTAACGTTGGCTTCGCTTCGTATTTTGTTCTGGCTTTTGCTCTATTGCCTATCTGCTTGCACTCATTGTTAATATTGGCGTTAACTTTGCGAGCTGCGCCGGCTTCTTCCCGTACTTAAGTGCAAACGCGTTGCAGTCGACGTTGGCGTTGACGTTGACGTTAGGAACGCTGCCGTTGCTAACATTATGCTTGTTCTTATTGTTGTTGTAGTTGTTGTCTCTTTTGCTTTTGTCTCGATTTTCGTTATTTCCAGGCGCGTTGCCCTGTGAAAATCGGTTACGGCTTCTCAGCTACCGCGTGTTACCGGCTTATAGCAGCAGCAGCAGCAAACACAAAACAAAACTCGCTACATAAGTTTATTATAGTGTAATTTACTTATTTTTTTTTCCTGCCTTTCTTTTGTTATTATTATTGTTTTGTTGCCGTAGCCGGGCGGTGAGATGAGATAAAATCAAAACAAAATGTTTTGTATTGTGTTTCTGTTATTGTTTTGTTTGTTTGTTTGTATTGCTGCTGCTGCTGCTGCGACTAGCGTTGCTCGCGTAAAACTCCCACGCTTGTTTAAGTCGCAGAGTTCAACGTGCCCAACAAATTTGGCAGAAACGACCAATAAAAAACAACAAAAGTAACAACAACAACAATAACTAGAAAAAATGCCAACTATATATGCTGCTTATATAAAATATGTACGACAAAAGTCTAACCTATATTTTATGCAGAGAGCATTTACCGTTGTTTTTATGCTGCCTCTTGCTCTGCTGCCTTGCTGCCTGCACAGCATCAATTCGCTGTGCGAAAGAGATAGCAATGTAGACAGTAAGTGCACAGTTAAGTGAAGCTCTATAAGGGTTGCATGCTAGCACGACTAGCAAATACCCTAACTTGTATAATTTCTTATATTTGAATTTTGCAATTTGCCAGCGAATATACCCGATTTTTTTTTTGGCACTTAAGTTGCTGCAACTACACACATAACTTACAAAGAGTTGGTGCTGCTGCTGCTGCCAAGTCAAGAGTTATTTTTCTTTTATTTTTTTTTCCTTTTGACTATTTACAAATGAATTACGCGCGCACAAGAAGATAAATTGTATATTTCACACCTTTTCTTTTTCTTCTTCGTAGTTGCCAAGTCACAAAACATACGAACAACATGTATAACATACAACAAGCACACAACACAGACACACACACACACAGACACACTGATATATTTATACACTTGGCTTATTGAATGATGCCACTGTGGAATTTGGGCTTAAACAATGGAAACGTTTTTATATAAGCAAAAATGTTCAACTTTTGCTTTTGTTCCTTTTGCCATTTCCATTTCCAGTTCTACGCTCACTTTTATTTACCTTGTTTGTCAGCGACGGCGAATAAGTATAAAAAAAAAAAAAAGTATCGGCTGCTTCTTCTTCTTGTTTCCAGAACCTCGACATTGCTAATTTGTATGGCATTGTTGTTGTTGTTTGCATTGAATATGTATGCCAAAGTGTGTTGACTGCCACTGCTACTGCTGTTGCTGTTGCTGTTGTTGCTGGCTGTGTGTGACTTTTGCATATTTTGGCAATGAGGCAATCTCTATGCCAATTGCGCGCCAATCGCTGAGATTCCTCTCATATTTTATATGTACATATGCCTCATTCTCTCTCTCCCTCTCTCTCTCTCTCTCTCTCTGTCTCTCTTCTATACACTATTTGCGCTAGTCTCTCTCTCTCTCTCTGTCTCTGTCTCTTATCTCACAATATATGTGTCGCTGTGTATGTGTATCTTCATTGCGTTCATTGACATTGAGCTGATTATAGAGCTAAACATATAAATTTATTTTACTTATTTTTTTTTTATTTTTTTTTTATATTATTTTTCTCTCATTCTTTGCAAATAAATTGTGTATTTATCGTTGTCGCTTTTGATTTTGCTATTTTTCTGTATTTTTTTTTTATTTCATTTCAAGAATTTTAGCGCGTGTTCTTTTATTATTTTATTTTATAATTGTTGTTGTTGTTCTTTCTTCTTTTGAATTTTTGTGCGTTGTACTTTTGTTTTTTTTTTTTTCTGGTCCATTGACAAGCTGAAAACAAGTTCAAAATTTGTTGACCAAAAGTAAAAAAGCTAAAAAAAATTTTTTTAGGCTTGTGAAATTGAAATTTCTCTTACGCGGGGGTGTTGTTACTGCCTACAAGCAGAGTGAAGCATAGAGAGAGAGAAAGAGAGAGAGAGAGAGTAAGTTGCTGAGCCTAAAGATAAATATGAAAATATTAAATATGACATGGCTTTATTTTTTATTTTTTTTGTATTTTTTTTGGCAGCTTCTACTTTGATTTTATTTACAATATAATCTAAAAAAAAAATATATATATATATGTATATATTGTAGTTCCATAGTTCATATAAAATTTATGCGCTGGTCTGCTGCAAAATGCAATCAGCTTAACTTAAATTGAGTTTTTACTTGTTTTGTTGCGTTGTTGTGTTATGTTTGCAGCAACAAATAAACAGACAAATATATAACATGCTGCTGCTACTGCTGCTGCTGCTGCTATTTGTTGTTTGTTGTTTGTTGTTGTTGTTATTGCTGTAAAAGCCTCTGCCGCCTAGTTGCAACATTTGGGCCATTGTGTTTCCTGATTTCCCCGTTGGCTCCTCGAACTCAAAATGCTGCACAATGAATCTCCGTATCTCACTCACTCATTATCTCTCTCTCTCTTTCTCTGTCGCTCTCTCTCTCTCTCTCTCTCATTCAATCTCTGTGTTGTTGTTATTGACGCTGTGTGTGGCCCACATCAAGTACATAAGTATTATACAGGCATAATAAGTACATATATATATATATTATATAGATGATACATAAGTCTGCTATATAAATGGGATATATGTATATATTTTACATTTTGCATTGAGCAAGTTTCCATTTTGCCCGCATTAATTTTCATGCGGGTTGATTTTCTCTCTCTCTCTCTCTCTCTTTCTCTCTCTCGCTGTCTCTATATGAGAGGTTTCTCTATGTCAGCATTGAGATTGATGTTTAACAAGTTTATTATTGACTATTTGTGTGATGTTAATGCTTGTGGATTTCAAATACTACTACAGCATCTCGCTTATAAATAATTATTAGTTTTAGTTTTCTATTGATTTACTGCTGCTTCTTTGCTTCTCTTCACGCATTCTTCTAACTTCATTATGATCATCATAATCATCATCATCGTCGTCATGCAAAACATGTTTCAAGTATATTTTGATAGCCTTTTGTCTTATTGAACAAATGTTTCTAGTTGTTGTTGCTGTCTGTCTTTTTCTATTTGTTATTGTTATTTTTTTTTTTGTATTTTATTTTTTATTATTTTTTTGTTATTGTTGTTGATTTATGCTAATCTTGATATATACTCGAAACACGTTTTGCAGTCCCGCGCGACACGAGTGATGAAGACAAGCCGCGCAATGATAGACCTTGAGTCTGCCTTGCAGCAATAGCAGCAGCAGCAGCAACAGCAACATTTCTTGTTTTCCCATGACACACCACATATTTTCTTGCAAATCTCAACTCAACATTATTTGTCTATATATCTATCTATGTCTACATACATATATCTAGCCTTAGCTAGCAATACTATCTATCAGTATTTATTATACAATCATAGCTCATCCTTACTTTTATGCAATGACTCTACATAAATTGCACAAATATAAAGAGACGCGAATGGCAATTACAATTTGCAATAATAAACGTTAAGGCTAAAAACCCAAAGTCAAATGACCAAAAAAAAAAGCAAGAAATCAAAAGTTTTTTTTCGTTATATCGAATTTTTTATACACTTTGCAAGCGCTTCAACGAAAAGTTGTACATATAAAAACTTAAATTATAGTTATTCGATATAGTATTTCGATCTCTGTTTAGTTTCAACTTATATAATATATATATACTATATATATATATATATACTTTCAGTTCTTTAACGTTACAAACTTCTGTGCAAAATAAATATACTCTCTCGCAAGAGTATTAAAATTGCATATTAAAAAAAAAAAAATTGTATTTTGCAACGCCTTGAAGATTATTAATAAGATAAAATTATATAAATTTTTGAACATTACATTTGTGTGTTTTATAGTCTCGTGGGAACTGGAAATAATTTCATTTAAATTGTCTTTTTTTTTGTCTTTCTTTATGCTTGACTTAAGAGATATATATATGTATATATATAATATAAAAAGTTGACTTAAAGTCTAATTGAGCTGGCGTATTAAATGATTAAGAAATTTAATTAATTAAATGAAATGATAACAAGTTGAAGTTTGCTTAAGTTTGGTAGCTGCGCTATGCGCGAGGGCAGTTATAAAAGTTTTTTACAATTTTTTTTTTTAAGTATGAAAAGTTTTTGACTTCTCTTCTATTGATTTTGCTTTTCAGTCTGCAAATACACTCGCAACAGTGTTGTATAAGACCATAAAAAGTGCTGTTAAAGCAATCTTTTGGTAAATTTCCGTAAAGCAAAAAAAAAAAAAAAAAAATTCAATCGATAGATTTAAAGAATATAACGACTTGACGATTGTG
>JBAMBR010004039.1:0-27683 GCA_037044475.1 Zaprionus obscuricornis
AGATATTTTTACAATGAATAAAAAATGTGCAAAATATTTATAAAAATTATTTTAAGCCAGCAAAATAAACAAAATGAATCTACGCTTAATTTTTTTTATAGAAAAATTTAATGAAAATAATTATTAAAAATTTTTTAAAGAAATTTTTAGAAAGACATTAAAATGAATAAAAAAATAGTTCAAAATATTTAGTATAACAATTATTTAAAGACAACAAAATATCCTTTGAAAGTATATAAAAAACAAACTTCTCTAGCAGTCTACAAACTGCCCTCCAAGGCATAATAATATAATAGCATATTCTAGTAGATCATAGAACACTTTTATATAACACTTGCAACTAGCGCTAGGTTGCCACAACAGAATGTATTCGGCAATGGTTTGGACAGCTAAAGTTGCTGCTGCTCGTGGCAGATGCAGTGAAACTGATGTGCCGCGTGTGCTAGAGAAAGTTGATGCCATAATGGCAGTAAGTATATACATTGTAGGCAAATTTCAAATCTCTGCTTTATAATCAATCTCTGATAATAAATAATTACAGTTACAAATGGAATTTATTGAGCTAAGCGAACGTACTGCAAATAATCGTCGATTGCAATTGTTATGGATATTTTTACAAGCCGGCACCATAGTCGTTATTAAAGCCTATCATCTGGCCATGTATATGATACGCGTGCTACTGCATCATGAGCCAGCGTTTCTTGATGTGCCAACAGCTTCGCTCTATTATGGCTATCAAATTGTATCGGAAACAATAAATCTTGTATTGACCATAATTGCTTTCTCGATCTTGTATCAATCGGTAAGTTTGCCAGCAATCATATTTTTTTTTTTTGTTTTCAACTAATTTGATTGAATTGATTGAACAACATGATTGATAATTAGTTACATAGATATTTTCAATTGATAATAAAAATTGCTTTGAAGTTTTTTACTCATTAATTTGAAGATTTATTAGAAAAAATTAGCACAAAATACTAGAAAGTATTAAAAACACTTAATATTATTTTATACTTGTTTTTTTCTAAGTGTTAGTTGAAAAAGTGTAGAGAATACTAGAAAAAAAAACTAGAAAAATATTGCAAATTATTTTAAAAAAATTTTAAAAAATACTAAAAAGTACTAAAAACCCTAAAAATACTCTTATGCGCGTTTACTATAAGATTTATTTCAAAATTAGTAGAAAATACTAGAAAAATACTGCAAAAATACTGTAAGACATAATTAAAAAATACCAGAAAATACTAAAATTATTTAAAAAAATGTTTACTACTTTTGATGCAAAGATTTATTGGGCATCTATTAAAAAATACCAGAAAAATATTGCAAAAATACTGTAAGACATACTTAAACAAGTAAGAAAGTTATAGTCGAGTGTGCTCGACTATATAATACTCGGTGCCCAAAGTTATATTATATATTTATTTTGCTCGTGCTGCGCACTCGCCAATTTTAAGTTAATATAAAAAAAAAAATTTAAAAAAAAAATTAAAAAAAAAAATCGTCTCGGGAATCGAACCGCGGACCTCATGCACGCGAGTTCAACCCTCTAACCACTGAGCCACGCTCTTCACAAGTGTGAAAAAATGTTGCCGTCGTTTGGGGTGAGAACAGCAAGCAAGCGTACGCCTCTCAACTTTTGAAATTTGAAATGTGAATAACTTCCATGTTTATTATCCGATCTGTACCAAATTTGTACACAACGTCCAGATAAACATATTCTAACTTTGTACCAAAATTCAGTGCTGTAGCTTGACTGGGTGTGGGTGAAGTGGTGTGTTCAAAATGGTTTTCATCGATTTGTGGAGGCGGAGGGGGGCGTGGCAAAAATCCAAAATAAACTTGATCTGCCTGCAAACACTACAAACACTATGCAAAAAAAATGAAGTCTCTATTCTCTTATAGTCTCCGAGATCTGTGTGTTCATACGGACGTACAGACGGACAGACGGACAGACGGACAGACGGACAGACGGACAGACGGACATGCTCCAATCGACTCGGCTGTTGATCCTGAGTCAGAATATATATACTTTATGGGGTCGGCCACGCCTCCTTATGGGTGTTACATACATTTGCTCTTGTCACTAACCCAATATACTCTTGGTTCCCAAAGGGCACCGAGTATAAAAATACTAGAAAATACTAAAATCATATTAAAAAATTTTTTACTACTTTTAATGCAAAGATTTACTGGGCATCCATTAAAAAATACCAGAAAAATACTGCAAAAATACTGGAAGACAATACTTAAAAAATACTAGAAAATACTAAAGTCAATAAAATTTTTTTTATTACTTTTAATGCAAAGATTTATTGGCAATCTATTAAAAAATACTAGAAAAATTGCGAAAAAATACTAAATAGAATACTAAAAAAATACTAGAAAATACTAACAGCACTGAAACGAAACATGTTATATAAAAAAACATACCAGTAAAACAATTGTTATACAAAATATTTGAGTACACTGCAAAGTTGTAAAGTCTACTAAAGTCGCACAAAAAATTTCACTAAACGAAAATTTCGAAGCAAAAATTCTTTGAAAATTCTTCAAAAGCTTGAAAACTTTTGTTAAGTTAAATAATTCTAGAAATTTGCATATTCTATAGTATATTAACTGAAATTAATTTCTTTTCAAGTTTCAGAAAATGCAACGTTATCTAAATAAATTCAATATTTATGCAGCTGACGAAACGCTGCGTCGTCGTGTAAGTCAAGTCGTAGGATAAGTAAATACTTTGCAGCAGCTGCAGCATTGACTTTTATTGTTGCTTTTCTCTTTCACTTTTAGCTTTGTCAGCTAAGCCAGAATCTAAATACAAGCTTACAATGTTATACAGTTTATGGACTATATCCATTAAATGCAACAGTGCTGTCAGCGGTGCGTATACGTAATATACAAATGTATATGTGCAAAATACTTGGCTTACAGTTGTTCTTATTATTGTTGTTGTTGTTGTTGTTGTTGTTATTGCAGATGCTGGCCAATCTGATTACCTTCATTGTGATACTCATACAGTATAGTCTGGGCGATGAATGCACTACACTGCCAACAGCAGCAGCAGCAGCAACAGTCGCAGCCACGGCCAACGAGCATCGTTAAAATGTTCACGTAGCGCATGATGTGTTTTTTTTTTTATTGTTGTTGTTGTTGTTGCACTTTGAAGCTGGTTTGTCAGCCAATGGGCGGCACTCAAACTTAAACACACACACACAAACACACACACACACATACACACATACACATGCATTTAGTATATAAAATGCGTATATATAAATTTTTTTTGTTATTTGTTGCGCGACGCATCGCGTTTCTCTTTCTAACAATTGTTATTGCCACATTTAAAGGCGTCATTATTAGCGCGACATGAACGAACTAATAATTATTCTGCATTTCACTAATTGGAGCAACTTGTTGGGGGCAGCAAGCAGCTGTGGCAAAAAAAAATTCAGAGCATTGCACAGTTATATATATTGTATGTTGCACTATGTTGTTGCACTTATCACATAAATTGTGCACACAAAATCTTGATCTGCAAATCATTTTCGACAACTTTATGGCCTTAACAGCGCGCATGTATGAGCGAGACAGAGAGAGAGAGATAGACATGCATATATATATTCGTACTATATTTTTATTTTTTTTGGTATCTTTATCTGAAAGTTTGATCTGTGGCAATGCAACATTTTGTTGCATTGCATTTCCTGTCGAACATGGAATCACTTTAGCTTGCACCAAAAAAAAACATTCAACATTGAATTATTTACGCAACTAACTAAGCTGACATTTAATTTAAGTGCCAACACCAGAGCTCTGCACTAGAATACACTGAGCGAAATTTCATATGCTGTTCTTAATTGTAATTGAAAATAAAATTAGATAAATTTTAGAAAATTTAATTTTACTTTTTTGTTAAAATTTCCTAAATTAAATTAAATTAATTTAAGACTTGCAGCAAGTCTTAAAATAAGATTTTTTTTTTTGAGCTGCAATTTCATGAAATTTAATTTTAAAAAAATAAATTATTACACAGGCTTAAAATAAGCATAACTTTGCTTAAAAAAATACACAAAATCTTAAAATTTTTTTTTTTTTTTTTTTTTAAATTTTTAATAGCAATAAAATTGAAAGAAAAAAAATATTTAAAAAAATATTTAAATAAACTTTGCAAACTTTTTGCTTAAATTGAGAATTTGAAAACTTTCTTTTGTCATATTTTATTTTTTTTATATTTTTTTTTCGCCAAGTGCAAGAACTGTCCACAAATTGTGTCTTTCAAAAAATGTCTACTTGCAGCCTTGTGGCAGCTAATGAAATTTATGCATTTATGCCACACTGCTGCTTAATGCCGCCAAGATGTCTTCAACTTGATGTTGAGTTAAGGAAGAAGCAGCCACAGCAGCAGCAAAAGAAGAAGAAGAAGAAATAGAAGTTGTGATTGGCAATGTTGAAGTTTTAAAAATGTTGAAAATGGAAGTTTAGTGCTCCGCCGACGCTATGATCCATGTTAATGTCCATCAAATGTGGCCAACGATTGTGGTGCGTTGCAAGCCGGCGGTTGTCAATTCGATTGTTGGACATGTCCATGTTGCGCGAGGCTCGCAATGTTGCATTGAGATCAATTTGCAATTAGCCGCACTCGCATAACGGATATGGTCTGCTACGTAGTTGTAGTGTCTGTATGTGTGTGTGTTGGTGTATGTGTGTGTTGGTGTGTGTGTGTGTGTTGTTTAGTCTTGTGGATGCCCTGCGCGCAAACGCAAACGCGACACTTGCCAGCTGCGCGGTTTCCCGTGAGAAATTTCAATTATTTTAATTAGCGTTGCGATCGCGCGGCTGCTTTATTAGGCGACGACGTCAACAACAACAACAATAACAGCAGCAACAACAACAACAACAAGCGACAGGCAACAAGCAACTACAACAGCAGCAACAAACAACAACAATAACAACAACAACAACTTGAACATATATCGATGACGACGCGATGTTAGCGCGTCTGCGTCTGCACAAAGTCTGACTACAAGTCCCGCGTCTTATGGCTTAAGCGCCTTTTGGCCAATTTCCGCTGTCGACAAACGACGTCGTCGTCGTCGTTGTCGTTGTGGTTGCAGCGCAGTTAACGTCTATGCGGAATGCCGAATGCCGCCAAGTTGATAGCAGTGTCAGAACAGGATTCTGGAGAGTTTGCAGCAGCTTGCAGCAAAGTTGATGCTGTTGCCGTTTGCCGTTGCCGATGGTGATGCCGATGCCGATGCCGATGCCAATGTTGCCGTCGCCGCCGCCACCACCGCCATCTAATGACATGTTTTGGATAATGATGACGGCCAAAGCGATGTGAGTAGAAATAGAAGTTAACAGAGACAGAGATAGCTTGTAAGTGAGACAGAGAGAGAGAGAGAGAGAGAGAGAGAGAAGCACAGACGATAAAGTCGAGTGGGGACTTAATTTAAATTGATGACACTCGACGACGCACAACGTTTGATCATTTGGAAAATTGCACTACAAACTTGCCAAATCAATCTGCATGCCAAATAATCGTCGTTGTCTCTCTCTCTCTCTTACTCTCTATCTCTCTCTTACTCTCTATCTCTCTCTTAGTCTTACTGCTTGTCTTTTGCTATCTATCTATGTCAAACGAATGGACCACCCGGTGCAGTATGTTCAAGTCTCTCTTTCTCTGTCTGTCTGTCTGTCTGTTTGTCTGTCTGTCTGCGTAACAATTCCAGGTGCTTTATAATTGGCCGCTGCGGTGTCAATTGCAGCGCCAGTTGCACAGTTGAGCCGCTGCTCAATTATATAGACGGCTGGCTGCCTACAACGCCTGCAACAGCAGCAACAGCAACAGCAGAAACAGCTCCCGCTTTATGTTCTTGCTGCCTGTTTGTGTATTTAGCTCCCCTGGGAGTTGCCCATTGCGTTTTGTAATGTAACTTGCCGCAGCACAGGGCGCCCCTGCTGTGCTTGGGAATGCCAATTTCAGCAATTAACAACAATGGCCATAAATGTGCCCAGCAAATAGAAAGAGATAGTAATACAGACAGAGAGAGAGAGAGAGAGAGCTACAGCTAGTGCTAGTACTAGTGCTATCTAGTGGCAAGTCTAACTTTACGCCAAGACATTTCCGTTTGCTAGCAACGTTACAGACTTTGACTCTGATATAGATATACATAGCAGATATTGTCTGCTTATTATATTTATATATATACGCAGATATCTTGTATATATATATCTTACATTGCGGCTTATAACATGTAGCGTCAGATTATTAAACGGTAACAGCAACTGGATTTTACATTTTTATTTTTTGTTTTTTTTTTTTTGCTATTTGGGGGCAGCTCAACGTATGCTGCCACTGCTCTGCGATCTCAATTTTCAATCTTAATATCGTTTCGAGAAGTCGCCATTTTGTATGCCAAAAGCAGTAACAACAACAAATATAACAACAACAAGTAAGCGGTAGCTGTTAGTGATTCGCATGGGCGACCAATGACCGCTGCAAAGGCCAAAAATGGAACATTAATCAAAGATCCGTAACGTAACGTACTCAAATTGAGAGTCTTCGACTGAGACTGAGACTCAGACGTAGACTGTGACTGTGACTGAGACTGAGACTGAGACTTCGACTGATTTTTAGCTTTTGTATTTTTTTTGGCCATTTTATTGTTTATGCAAAGGCAACTTGCAATTATTAAGAAAAATAAGTGAGATTTAAATAAATAGCAGCATGTGCTAGAAAATACCCTGTAAATGTCAAGTTTATAAAAATAAAAATGTAAAATAAATTTTCAAAGCATTTTTAAATGCTGAAAAAAATAAATGTATAAAAATTTAAAAAATAAAAATAAATAAATAATATAAATAAATAAATAAAAATAAAATTTTAAATAAATTTTTAAAACATTTTAAAATGCCTGAAAAAAAATAAATATATAAAAAATAAATATAAATAAATAAATAATATAAATAAATAAATAAAAATAAAATTTTAAATAAATTTTTAAAGCATTTTAAAGTGCTGAAAAAAAATGTGTAAAAAATAAAAATAAATAAATAAATAATATAAATAAATAAATAAAAATAAAAATTTAAATAAATTTTTAAAGCATTTTAAAATGCTAAAAAAATAAATGTATTAAAAATAATAAAATGTATGTATAATAAAATAAATATTAAAAAAAAATAAACTCAAAATTCTGCTTGTACTAAAAAATACTTTATAAATGTTAACTATATAAAATTTATATTTTAATTAAATTAATATATAAATTTTTAAAATTATTAAATTTGCTAATAATTTACAGTCTACTTTGGCAATAAAAAAAAACTGCTGGCAATAATTTTTTTTTATTAATATTTGCCCTTTGGCTGTTAACTGTAAGCCAAAAAAAAAAAAAAAAAAAACTAAGGCAATAATTTATTTTCGATTTCAAGTTTCGATTTATGGGCTACTTCACGTTTCCGATTCAAGGCGTTGTTGCAATCGTCTCGAGACACAGACAGACAAAGAGAGAGGGAGAGACAACGAGAGAGAGAGAGAGGGACAGAGATTCAAGTTCAATGACTCGATAAAAAAAAAAAATAACTGATATATTGTTGTTGAAAGTGTCTAAAGCGTTGAATAGTATGAAGAATGAGTAAAATATGCGATGGATAGATACTACGATAGCTACATATAAATGTAGATGAAGTTGCACTGATTTTGATTTCTGACCTTGATTGAGATTGAAATTTTTTTTTCTTTAATAATATTTTACTATGTTTCATTATTTTATTTTATTTTATTTTTTTTTTCCTCTTCCTCTTTTTATTGGCCTGTCAAAATCACAACATTGAATATGATGGTGTATTAATATTGATAAGACGAAAAGAATGACGACCTGTCCAGTTATTTCCTGAGCGTAAAATAAAATAAACAAAGGAAAGACAAGTTATACTACATACATAGTATTATGTATGTGTATATAAGAAATAGTTTTTGATAGACATTCATAACGATATATTCCGTGAAAATGTGTTACAAATGCAGTCAGAGCAGAATTCGGAAACAGACACGTTCGGGGGCACATAAACAAGTTTGATTATTACACAACACGGTCGTTGAAATTAAAAAAAAAATTAAAAAAAAAAAACATATATGAAGACTAGAAGACTGAAATGTACTAAGAACAGAGCAAAAATTCATAAAGTATGATGAAGTACTACAATTTGTATTATTTGCACCTTATCATATGCTAAATACACAAGCAACGCACAGAATGAAAAAAAAAAAAAAAAATTAGAATATCAATCTATCAATCTCAGTCTTCACTCGCTGCGAAAGAAGAAAAACCCCAAACGATGAAGAAGTCAACGTTGAAAACACAGCTGAGACACATACACACACACACACACACAAAGTAAAGATAAAGATAAAATACATACCAATATTGTTGTCTCGCTTGCACTTCATCATTCGTCATATTTTCTGTTTTGCTTGCTTGTAAGCTGAGCTTCAGTTTCTCAGCTAATCGAAATTGAAAACGAAAAACCAAATCATCGAAATTAAAGCGATTTTGGCACGTCGAAAAACTTAAAAAAAAATAAAAACAAAAAAAACTGAAATTGAAATTGAAACGCGTTCCAAGCGTTCCATACTGTATTTCATTTCCCCCCGCTTCACTTCACCATTGCTATCTACTCTTCTCTGTCTATCCTCTGGCACACACAAAACGTTTTCAAGCCGAACCTCGGCCCTCGATGCCGACGCACATCGTTTTCGCATTGCGGGGCTGCCGTTCGTGTTGCGGGGCTTTCGCTTTCAGTTGCTGCTCGTTGCTGCGTCCGATTGGTTTTGCTTTTTATTTCGCCGTCCCGTTTATCATCGTTATTTCGCCGTCGTTCGTTTTATTCGTTTTATATTGTTCGCCGTGCGCCGTAAGCTTTAATTGATTCTAATGCGCTCAGCTGTTCTTATTTCGCCAACGGTAAAACGCAAAAACTTCTTGTATCGATATCGATAAGTCCTTGCAAATAGTTAACAGCGCATAGTTTAAAAATTTAACATTTCTTATCGATAAGTCCTTCAATTTTTGTGATCTCGTTAACAGTGAACATTTATCGATAAAAATCCTTTATGTAAATTTTTAGCTACAATTTTTTTAGCTAGAAAATGTGTCAATTAGTATAATTTGTATGTTTGTGTGTGTGAGTGCGCTTTGATAACGGTAAGAATATGGATAACGATTCACATGCGCAGGACAATCATCGAGGATCAGTATCCTCAAATAAATCACTCGAAATACCTGTAACACCATCACGCTCACCCAAAAAAGTTTCATTCTCCGACGAATTGCCTAGCAGCAGCAGCAGCAATGGCAACAACAGTTATAGTGCCACGCCCAGCAATGCAAATCCTGTAAATAGTGAACCAAGTGGCGTCAGTCAAGTGCTGCAACAGGCTGTGCAATATTTAGAACGTTTACATGGCTCAAGGGATTATACGCCAGAACAGCCGCAGCCGCTGCAGCAGCCGCAGCAGCAACAGTCGCCTGCAGCTGTTTTACAATTAAATTCGGAACCGGAACCAGAGCCAAACAAACAGCAACAACAACAACAACTGTTAAACAATTCACTGTCAATAGCTGCCTCATCACCCAGTATTCTGATTGCCGCTGAGAATGATGATGATGATGATGATGATGATAATGATGAAGTTGATGGTGATACTACGATGACAACTAGTTACGGCGGCAAGCAGGAAATGATGCCGTATGAGCCGCAATCGAATTTATACATGGAACGATACAAGCTTAATTTAGATAAAAACTGCAGCTCCATGGAGCTAGAGGCGCGACGTGAAAAGCAACGTTGGCTCTTGATATCAGAGTGCAGTGCACGATTCGGCGAAGGCAAACATACACGTGAGGCATTCCGTAAACTATTTCTGGACGAGGTATGTCTGTACTATGTTAAAACACAATGTAACCAAACATTTCTATGCACATGTAGTTCACCAAGAACTAAACGAAGAAGAAGAAGTAGTAGTAGAAGCAGATGAAGAAGTAGAAGACGGTCAGAGTTTGTCTTGTTGTTGCGTTGATTAGCTTTTTCGTACAGACAAAACGTATGCAAAACAGGGAATAATTATTGTATGCCTCTCTCTCTTTCTCTCTCTCTCTTTCTTTCATTCCCACTCGCATGCGTGTGTGTGTGTGTGTGTGATCAAGACCTTGTGCTACATATTTTGCGGTCCTTTACCCGCTGCCAAAAAATTTTTTTTTTACAAACTTGTTTTTTTTTTTGTAATATTTATTTATGTTTTTGTTGTTTTACTTCATCTCTCTCTCTCTCTTTCTCACTCTTTCGCTATCTGTGCTTCAAGAAAGCTGCCCAACCAGTCCCAACGGCCACATGCTCATCTGTTAAATATGCATTTATTTTTTTTTTCATCATCATCATCATCAGCAACTTCATCATCATTATTAACATTAGCTCGCTGGGCAGCGCCCATTGACGCGATGCTGATCGTCGATCGATTCGCCGAGTGTGACCAATGCAAAAACATGCATGTGCAGACAAAGTCTCTTCTCTCTCTCTCTCTCTCTCTCTCTCTATCCCCCCCCCACACACACACACTATCTTTATCATGATTGCGCTGGCTCTTGCTGTGTATAAGTTCGTGATGCTGCATGTCATTAAATACTATGTGTGCATATTAATAAGCGTTTAATTAATGCTAATATGACCACTGTGCAAACACACACACACACACACACTACTATTCCCACTGTGTGTGTGTGTGACTATAGTTGGGTTAAGGCCAAAAAGCAGAATCAATCAGCTTTAAATCACATTATGCTCTATAGTATCTCCCACTGCTATGCATAAATCTTCCCATTGTTTTATGCGTTTGTAAACAAATGTTTTTTTTTTTTTATATAAATATAAATAAAAGTACAGTAAATACTATAGTTAATGGTATGCAGCAAAAAAAAAAATAATTAAAAATTGTTAAGAGAAATTACAAAATTGCAATTGAAATTTAGATTTATAATTAGCAAAAAACACGGAAGCAAAAAAAAAAAAATAATAATAATAATAAGCAAATTAATTATAGTATGATTATAATCTTTGCATTTCCTAGTGCTTACTGTACTAAATAAATTAATTGGCATAATTGACATGCCGTATAAAATCTCAATTTCAATTATAAAGAAAAATATAAATAAATTGTATAAAATATTTCTTGCATTTCATTTATCAAGTGTTGACTGTTATATATAAATTTATTCGCGCATTTCTTTTGAAGATTTATTATAGAATTATTTATAGCGCAACAGTAGCTGAAAATTGTCTACATCCAAACGAACAGTTGTACATTAACGAATACACACTGTAACACTGTAGTTTGTATATAAATTAATTAACACATTTGTTTTTTTTCTTTTCATTTTATTAAGTGTTTTATTTTGATTTTTTTTTTCTGCGTATAAATTGAAATTGAATTTCTTTACAACTTTGTACAATTATTTACAGGAATTTCAACAGAAACTTTTTCAACTTTTCGATCTTGAACGCAATGGATATTTACTACAAGATCGTTGGATTGAACATCTCAAGGGACGACTTACGTAAGTTTACTGCAACGCCAGTGTACGATGAGACACTCCTCAATGTACACTCCAATGTATGTATATAGTCTCTTGTCTCTTTGACTGCCTCGTCTCATTTGCCTTTTTTAAAAGCGGTGCCAAAACAATTAGCTCGCTGCCAGCCAGTCAGCCAGAAAAAAAAAACATAGCTGTCCGCAGTATAACGATAGCAATCCTCAATCCCAGTCACACACACACACACACACAGAGAGACAGAGACACACGCATTGTAGCGTGCATTCCAGCTGCGCCGCATGGAGAGCTAGCCAGCTCTGGCTGGTTGCCTGCACTTGGCACGCCAACGTTCAACTGCTAGCCAACGGGGCAACGGACAACAGGCCAACGGCAAGATGCCATCGCCAATGGTGATGCTATCTGTGTTGTGTATGTTAACATATACAACAGCTAACATAGTCCCGGTTCCTCTATATCAAATCCGTTTCTCTTTCCCCTTTATTTAGCTCTACTTTAATTCCCTCACTATCTCTATCTCTCTCTCTCTGTCTCTGTCTCTGCCCTCCCGCTACCACTGTCATTTATGCTGTCTAGATAGCTACAGCAACGACTGTCACTGCCTCGACTTGTCGTAATGAAGTCATTCAAATACAAATATAGCGTGTCTCGGGCGCGGGAGGAGCAACTGCAGCAACAGCAGCAGCGGCAACAGCAGCTACTGTGACTGGGATTGCTGTTGAAATTGTAGTTGTAGCAACTGTTGGCAGTTGTTACCTGTAATGGCAATGTTAATGTTAATATTCTACCTCTCTCTCTCTCTCTAACTCTACCTACTCTATATCTATCTCTCTCTCTCTCTCTCTTTATAGTGACGATCGTCAAATGGATTTTGCAGAGCAAATTGAATCCGTGGCTTATGTCATCTGCGGCGAAAAAAGTAAAGTTAGCTTTAAGAACTTTCGCGATATCTGGCATACAAGAGGTGTACGTATTATCTACCCCCCCAACCTCTCAAGCATACATAATACTATAACTATATTTTGCCTATAGATCTTGGATAAACTATATCGTCTTATCGATAATGATGGCACAAATCTGATATCAACAAATCAAGTTATGGAATTTATATCACATCTGACAAATTCAAGGTAAACTTTTCTATATATATAATATATAGTATATATATACTTGATCTGACATATAACATGTAGTATAAACATCAAATGCAACTGTTACAATTCTAATTTAAGATCATCAAGTAGATAAAAACTTGATATTATTGCCAGAAATTATTGATATTGTTTTTATTTTCAATTTTTTTATTTTTTTTTTTTTATGAATCATTTCGTATAACTTGAATTTTTTTATGGTTCTCATTGCTCGATTTTGACCTATAGCAGACTTTATGAATCATATAATATAAATAATTTGTTTTTATTTTTATTTATTTTTTTTGTTTTATTAATTAAATATTTATTTTAGACCCCGCACTGGTTTCGATAAGAGTTCCTTGGCACGTTTGGAGCAACTCTTTCGCAATACTGTTGGCAATGAGCAGGAAATACGACGCGAGGAATTTCAAAAAATTGTTACTTCTAAAAATGTAGGATAATACTATAATAGATCTTTTAATAGATCAGCTAAATAATGTATTTCCTCTTTTTTCATCCTTTAGCCTTTTTTTACGGAACGTGTATTTCAAATATTTGATAAAGATAATTCAGGTTCAATATCATTGCAAGAGTTTATAGATGCCATACATCAATTCTCAGGACAATCAGCTGATGATAAAATACGTTTTCTATTCAAAGTCTATGATATTGATGGTAAGTTTTATATAGCTACAAAAATTTCTAGTAAAACTCCTAAAATTCGACGCCAGGTGATGGACTTATACAGCATAAGGAGCTGCATGATGTGATAAGACATTGTATTAAAGAGAATGGCATGGAATTTTCTGAAGATCAAATAGAAGATTTAACCAGTGCCATGTTTGAAGATGCCGATCCTCATAATAGCGGTGAGATTACCTATGAAGCACTTAAAAATCAGCTTAATAAACATGGTGGCCTACTAGAGAATCTAAGCATTACGTAAGCGGAAATTGGAATAACATTGAAAAATTTAATAAATTAATATAAATTTTTATATTAGCATTGATCGTTGGCTAGTGCCTATAGCTGAAGAGTCAGCGGCTGGCAATAAAACATCCAGATTATGGAACACAATACCTCATCAGCTAACATTGGCCTATATGAAGAACAATCAAGTCTTTGTATCATATCTATTTTTCTATATAGCCGTCAATCTTTGTCTATTTATTTCACGTGCCATACAATATCGTGCTAGCAATGGATTTGTGATCATAGCTAGAGCCTGTGGTAAGTTACCACTACTTCTACTTTTTTCTCCCTCTCTCTCTCTCACTCTCTAACTCTTTCGCTCATTTAGGACAATGTTTAAACTTTAATTGTGCTTGGGTATTGGTCTTAATGTTGCGACACTCGTTAACTTATCTACGCTCGCATGGCTTATCCTCGTTTCTGCCATTGGACAATCATGTCTATCTGCATAAGTTGACGGGTATTACGATATCAGTGCTGAGTCTGATACATACGATAATGCATCTATTTAATTTCTCAATAATTGTGATTAATGATCCGCAAATTAATGCTGGACATTTTACTATTGGCGAATGGTTACTTACCGATCGTCCCGGACTCTTTGGCCTTATACCTGGCTGTGCTAATCCCACAGGTGTTGCTTTACTTGCCATACTCATCGTCATGTTTGTTTGCTCACAACCATTTGTACGACGTAAAGGCAGCTTTGAAATTTTCTATTGGACACATTTACTTTATGTTCCCTTCTGGATTTTAACACTCTTCCATGGTCCAAACTTTTGGAAATGGTTTATGTTACCGGGTGCTGTTTATATTGTTGAACGTGTCTTACGTTTTGTTTGGATGCGTGGTGAACATGGTAAAACTTATATTAGTTCCGGTCTATTGTTACCCTCCAAGGTTATACATTTGGTTATCAAGCGTCCCTATAACTTCAATTTTCGTCCTGGTGATTATGTTTTCGTTAATATTCCTGCAATTGCTAACTATGAGTGGCATCCGTTTACGATAAGTTCAGCACCAGAGCAGGAGGATTATATGTGGCTACATATACGCACTGTAGGCGAATGGACGAATCGTTTGTATCGTTACTTTGAACGTGAACAGCAAAAATTGCATAAAAGTGATGTCAATCAACATATGCATGCAATTCCAACGCCTAGCTTTATGCTGCTCAATGAAACACGTAATCCTGCCATGCAATCGGATGTTATACGAGCAACATCGCCAACGACAACATTGACAACGACAACACCTCAAACAGATTTTCTAGCACGCAATATGGCGCGTTTAAGTTTAACGGAAACAACACCACCGCAACGTCCACCGCGTCAACATCGTAAGTTGACAATGGCACCGCCAGCACCCGATGCCTCAGGCAGCACAACGACAACGACAACGGGTGTAAATCGTATACGCAGCATAAAGAAAACATTGCAACGTACATTCTCACGCAAAGAGTCCACAGAGCCGAAGATTAAGTCTCAGCAGTTGACAAGTGCCGTGAATGGAGCTTACGTTGCGGACTCGGGTGAAGTACGTGAGGATTTGATGTTGAAACAGCGACCATTGGAGAAGAGTATTTCATTGCCGGATATAAGCATGAAGAGCAAAAAGCGCAGTCGACTTAAGGCGTAAGTATAGTATTATATCTCTCTCTCTCTTTTTCTCTCGCATAACTTTAATCTCTCGCTCTTTGCAGTCTACGCGCCTTGGGCCGCTCAGAGTCGGAACGCGCTTTTGATGACAAGCGCATGCGTCGCGCACGTCACAACAGCGTCGGCTTGGCGTATTTGAGTCCACAAAATAAATCGCTGGCACAAAGTTTCCGCTATATGCGCAACAAGCCAACGATTATTGCCTTCAAAACGCCCAGCATGGAGTCGAATGAACCGCAGCCCAACACAGCCGAGGTCAATGGTGTCTATGAGCTCAACACTGTCGAGCAGGGTCGACTAAGTCGTGCAGAGAGTGCTGTGGCAGATAAAATGCAATTATCACGTCTCAATCTGCATGCAGAGGATAGACCATTGGAGGTAAGTATGCATAGCATTGAATTCCTGCGCAGCGTATAACATAATTTCATATTAAATTTTAATATTGATAAACTATTAAACTTAAGGATAATATATATTTGGGCACGGGCAGCAGAAAATCAAGACTGAAGCGTCCAACATTTCTGCGCACGTTGTCCACATCAATAACAAATCGTGGCACTGGCGGATCAGCTGGTGGCGGTGGCGGTAGCGGAGGCAGTTCCACAACTAACAATGCTGACAAAGTTACACTTGATGCTGGCGTTATGGAGGTTTGGCTAACAACACACACACACACACACACATACACACCGAGAGAGAGAGAGAACACACACAACAGTTTTTGACATAAATTTCCCATTACAGATTTTCATTGATGGTCCCTATGGTGCACCATCGAGTCATATCTTTGGTGCACAGCATGCTGTACTTATTGGCACTGGCATTGGGGTTACACCCTTTGCTTCGATTCTACAATCGATTATGCATCGCTATTGGAAGGCGCGACATAGTTGTCCACGCTGTCAATTTGAATGGGCAAGCGAAATACCAAAATCTGTGATGAATCTACGTAAAGTTGATTTCTTTTGGATTAATCGAGATCAACGCAGTTTCGAATGGTTTGTCAATTTGTTATCACAGCTGGAAATTGAACAGGCAGAGCTTGGTGGTGCCATGGAGCGGTAAGTTACAAATTCACTTAACAAATTTTTTCAAATTTATATCAATTTTTGATCTTCAGTTTCCTGGATATGCATATGTATATAACAAGCGCATTGCAGCGCACAGATATGAAAGCTGTAGGACTACAGTTGGCTTTGGATTTGCTGCATGAGAAGGTAATGCTATAGCAGCATAAAAACTTTACTTGCTAAGCTTTAACACTCTCTATAATTATTTACAGGGCAAACGTGATTTAATTACGGGTCTCAAAACGCGCACAAATGCTGGTCGCCCTAACTGGGATAAGGTCTTTAAGCAGCTGCAGGCACAGCAAAAGGGCAAAGTCACAGTTTTCTATTGTGGGCCACCACAATTGGCTAAAACGTTGCGCGTTAAATGCGATCAATATGGATTCGCCTTTCGTAAGGAGTGCTTCTAAGTTTAGACTTATCTCTCTCTTTCTTGCTCTCTCTCTCTTTCGAATTTCATCTATATATCTCATTTTATGTGTAAAGCCCGGTTTCGACTAGTTTTTAAATTTGTTTTTGTAGCGTCTTATGAATCTCGCGCTTCAATTAATTTGTTTTTTAGTTTTTAATTGCAAAAAAAAAAATAAGAAAATAATCAGAAATCTTTTGGCTCGCCAAAGATTTTATACGCTTGCAAGTTTGTAATTGAACTTCTATATGATAAAGATATAGTTATACGATCTGCAACAAACTTTGCAGTTATATGTAAGACATTACTGAGCCTAAACTCTGTCAGTTTTATTTAGTTTGCTTTACAAACAAAAAAGTTTTTCATACAAGGACTAAATTTTAAAGCGATCTGTGCTATGACAGCTATAAGATATAGTTGTCCGATTTGTATTAAACTTGGCAGATATGTATTAGACGTTACTAAATGTCGATAGTGTAAATTTTAAACAAATTGATAAAAGAATAAAAAAGTTTTTCATAGAAAGACTAAATTTTGAAACAATCTGTGCTATGGCAGCTATAAGATATAGTCATCCGATTCTGCTTCTTTCAACTTATATACAAATTCAAGCCATATGTAGCAACTATGCCAAGTTTTATACAGTTATCTTTGCATTTCAAAGTCGAAAATATCTTTAAACAGCAGTAAAATCCAATTTCATGCTGTTCAAGAATATATATACATATTTATACTACTAGCAACATACTACATTAAAAGTTCTACAACTTTTCAAGCGTATAAAAAAAAACTATAAAAAAATATATTCATGATCTTTGTTTTTAACAGCTCTACATAAGTTAACTAATTGAAACTTGCTCGAAACGGGGCTTAAATTAGGTTTTGGGTTTTATTTTATATATATTATTTTATTTTTTATTAATTATTGTTTGTTGTTAGCTGCTATTATCGAATTGTATTTTATTTCTATTTATTTGTCATTATTGTTTATTATTATTATTATTATTATTCGCTTCGCTCTCTTGCCTCATAAAAAAAATTTATTTTGTACGTGTGTCCCGAAAAAAAAAAAAAACACAAACAAAGCTTGTAAATACTCCACGCATATTATAAATAAAATACTTCAGCTCAATTGTGCCGTCCTTGTCCAACGAATTTTGTATCTATTTAATCCATAAATTAATTTACAGGTGGCTCTGAATTCTACATTTAAGATGATACTACATACATCGCAATATATTTTTGTCAAGAATTTGAATTATTCTTTTTTTTTTATTGATTTCACAAACACGCACAGAAACGACAATAACACAGAAAAAAACAAAATGAATAAATTTGATTGATTGAATATGAATTCAATTCAATGTCTTGACCAGGTGCTAAAATTAATATTATTTGGTCTAGTTTTACGCTCAATTGTAATTGTTTCATCATCAATATTATCAACATTATAAAATTCACGTAATTCTTGTATTGCTGTTTCTTCGATTTGTGTATGAACTAAAGATTTATTACGCATACGTTCGTAACTTTCACGTTGACGCTTCTCATCGGCAAGTATTTTGGAGAAACTATTATTACTTTGATCCTGTGCAGCTGCACTTGTACTTGGTGTCGATTGTCCACGCATCATATTCGCAAATGATGTAGGATCCGCAAGACTGCCAGTAGCTGGTGGTGAACTGTATGCATCGGGATATGTTGTTGGTGAGCTGGCATTAGCAGCAGCAGCAGCAGTATTCACACCCCAAGCATTGGGCACAGCAACTGGTGTTGTATTCAAATCCAATTGTGTGGCGGCGCTTGGTGCACGCCAACTTTGTGATTCGGATGACAAACGTTTGCGTTGCTTCTGTGACAATTTCTGTGATTGTGGCATCAATGAACTTAAATCTAAATTATAACTTTTATTCAGTGTTGTACTCGTTTCGGTGGGTGTTGTGGGCGTGGCAAGTTGTGGTGGTGGCGGTGGTGGTGATTGTTCCTTTACCACTGTTGATATTGTTATCAATTCTGGCATAGATTGTTCCTCCTGCTTCAGCATATTGTTCACTTTTAATGCTGTCTCTGCCAGTTTACGTTTTTGTTCCTTTTTATCCACAACACGTGACCAGTTTTTAGCTTCATTTGGCGTAGTATTTTGTGTGGCAGTTATCGTTGCATTATCCTCGCTGACACTTAACGAACGCATCATGCTAGAGATTGCCTCCTTTTCATAATGATGCGCATCTTGTTTGTTTGTATGCAGCTCCTTTTGCTTTTGCTTTGCTGCCAATTTGAGATTTGCATCCTGAAGCAGATTTTACATAGGTTTAAACTGAAGATATATATTTATATATAGTAATACTTACAGCATCCAGTCTATAATCCAAATTGACTTCACAGCCATCGACAAAACTGAGCAATAGCTCATCTTCTATAGCCTCTGAGAATGGTGTTATCTGACGATAATCAAAGATATTTTGAAACATTTGTCGATAATGTACATTTAGTAATTTTAATGTCTCCGGATCACATTGCTCGATGCTGCGATAAGAGAGTACACGTGCCAAATTCTGACAAATAAAGTCCATGCAACCACGTTGCAAGATCTTACAATTATACATAACAGCAAAGTCTAACATCTCTCCACATTTACGTATACTAATCTTATCCAATATCAAAGATTCACAAACATTTTGCAATGATTCAATAAAATATTGATCACATAATGTTATCATATTATATAGAAATGTTTCTGTATAATTTTGTTTACAAAATGTCTCAGTATCCAGATTATATAGATAATCCAATATGGGTTCCATATACTCTACGGGCACACAATCAAAATTAACAGTAGCACGTTCAGCCCATGAATGCATAAACATCATTTCAAAATATTCAAGACGTGCAACCAATATACATTTATGTGCCTCTAGTGCAGTGCCATCTTCACATATGATGCGTACATCATAATATTCTGGATAATCTGAGCGATGTAAACGTGTCAGTTTTTGCCTCCCTGGGGCAGGGAATTGTCCATCGGTGATGTAGCTGTAAGTGGCATGTGGCATTAGTGTGAGTATTAATATAAATGTGAATTTGTATATGATTATGAATGTGAGTATGAATATGTTTATGAATGTGAATATCAATATGAATATGAATGTGAATGTGAATATGAATGTGTTTCAGAATGTGAATATGAATATGATTATGAAAGTGAATATTAATGTGAATTAATGAATATGAATGTGAATAAACACCTAAAAGTGCATATGAATACGAATGTGATTGTGAATATGAATACGAATGTGAATATGAATATGGATATGAATATGAATATGAATATGAATATGAATATTAATATGAATATGAATATGAATATGGATATGAATATGAATGTTAAGATGACTGTGATTATGAATATGAATGTGAATATGAATGTAAATGTAAAAGTGAATGTGAATATGAATGTAATTGTGAATATGAATGTGAATGTGAATATGAAAATGAATATGAATAAGAATGAGATTGTGAATATGATTATGAATACGAATGTAATTCTGAATATGAATACGAATGTGAATATGAATATGAATGTAAATGTGAATATGAATGTAAATGTAAAAGTGAATGTGAATACGAATGTGATTGTGAATATGAATATGAATGAGAATGTGAATATGAATATGAATATGAATAGGAATGAATATGAAAATAGATATGAATATACGTGAATGTGAGTATGAGCATCAATGTGTATGAATATGACAATGAATATAAGTATGAAAAACTATGAATATAAGTATGAAAAACTATGAATATAAGTATGAAAAACTATGAATATAAGTAGAATATCACAAATGAATATGAATTTTTATATTTTTGTATATGAGTATGAATACTTATGAATATGAATATAATTATCAATATGAGTATAAACTTACCCCTGCACATATTTGCCCAACTCGTATAATTCAAAATTCTCCAGATGTGCAAGAAACATTTCACAGACACGACTCTTCTTCTGTGGACTGTTTGGGCAAAGACTACGCTGCATACAATCAACATCTACGGCGGAAATAAAACTGATTAGCTAATGAAACAACAAATAAGAACTAAAACAAATTTACCATCTTCCGTAGGCCAATAATTATGATAAATATGTTTTAAAATTAATTCAAACATTTTCCCTGTCAAATTTAAATTATTTAGATGAATATCTTTCTCAACATATTGATTAATTTCCGTAAGAAGTCCTGGTGCACGTGAACAAATAATAAATTTATGTGCTGCAAATTTCTCATCATCCACATGAAAAACAACATCATGTACAGCATCTGTATCGCAGGTGTCGATGTAAAGTTTTTTAAAATATTGTTCACGTCGTGGTAAATTTGGTTTACGAAAATATTTTAAATGTGATTCTTGTAATACGGCAAATGATGCAAAACTTTCATCACAAATAATATCAGTGGCACGATCAATATTTGGCATACGCTGTAAATCGATGCGTATATAATGTTCCTTAGAAATTTCCGTACGATTTGATCATTATTTTGCCATATATCTAAATTATTTTTAGATTTATCATGCACCATATGTCGGTAATGAAGTTGATTGCATTTGCCACGATATACACAGCCATCGGAGAGTATTAAAACTTGATTGATTTATTAGATGTTGCAGTGCATCATTTTGTTTATTGCTTAATTTATTACCTATAAAATTGTTGTGTATTTTCATACCATAAGAAGACAACATTAGTTTCCGTTAACATCAAAATTTTAAGCGCTGCAGCAGAACCTTTTGTAGAATTCTTAATATTGCCACCCATAACAGCGATGCTCTTAGATCTTCATAGCTGCAGATGTATAAGAAATTAACTAATGGCAATTTAGCTTTAGTGGCAACCAACTCACTTTGGCGTCTTTATGGTGCGTGTCTTCTCTGCATGAAGAGAAAGATTAATTTATCGCAGAATAAACTACAGTTGCAGCATTATTTGCCTCTACAAAACTAATTTGGTGCGCTCCGGCAACTTCATCTGCAGTCAAAGATAAAGTTATAGTTTATGATATCTATCACTGATCTTGTTCACTTACCAGTGTTGGCGCCATGATCGTTTTTGTATTGCTGCTGATGCCAAATTGTCCTTGATTTGCACCCCAGACATAGATGTATTTAGCACTGTAGGCCAAGGAATGTTGATCGCAGGCAATGACACGCAATAGATCGCTGGCGCACTTGTCACGCAATGACACAACTTCCTTGAATGTTGTCAACTGTTCACCAGCATCACGTACGCCCAATTGATGATGATCATTGACACCGCTGGCAAAGACTATGCTACGATTTGTTAGCAACAATGAATGTTGCCGTGAGACGCTAATGCAAATGATTTCTTCATTTGCATTTTTTAGTGGAACTTTGACACGTTTTGGTGCTGGCAAACTATTTTCCATGCCAATGCCAAGACGACCGCCTTTGCCATGACCAACGGCATAGAGATGACCTTTCTTATCGCAAAAGAGACTGTGATAGGCGCCCAGCGCAACATGTTCTATCCAAATATTTGTTTTGCGAAAGAAATCAACCGCCTGCGGTGAATTTGTATTTTGCTCATTGCCAATGCCTAAATTATAATTCTTATTGGAACCCCAAACAAGAATTTCATTTCTAACAAGAGACGCAGAGAGAGAGAGAGAGAAAGAGATAGCGTAATTGTAGAAGAGTATATTATGCATATTATTAACTTACTGTGATGTTACACTGTTATCATTATTCTTATCGTCCCATTTGCGACATATTGCTTGCAGCGGACAGCGTGTATCTTCATCGAGCAGCTCTAAGCTTGCTCCGTAACGCAACAACAATACGGCGCAGTCAATGCAGCCGTAATATAACGCACGATGTAATGGACTGCTGCCCGATTCGTAGTCGCGATCATTGAGTTGTGCATTATTATTTAAAAGCCATTCTAATATTTTATAGCGTGCAACTGAGGCGCACATATGCACCGCCGATCGGCCTAGATAATCGCGTATATTTATAAAATTTGCACAAGTTTTACCGATAAATGCGGCCAAATTTTGATCATCTATCGAACGTTTTGTGAGTGCTGCCGTAATGCAATTTCCATGTTGACGTTGTCGGCACTTTATCGTGCAGTCATATTCTTGATTTTTTAACGCTGACATACCGTAAATAGTTGTTTAAAACAATACGCCGGATAATTGCACTTTTCCACGGAGAGTTTGTTGTTATTGTTCTTATTTATTTTTGTGACGCTGGCGAACCGCAGAGCTGCAAGGTATCGATACTTGTATCAACCACCAAAATTCAAATTTCAAGCAATGACGTTAAATTACATTAAAAAATTATATAACTTAGCTTTTGGTAAAAATTTAAAAAAAAAAAAGCTTACAAAAATTTTCTTATCTATTTTAATTAATTAATTTAGAAATATTGTGAAATAAATGTCTAACTATCGAATGCTTAAAAAAATACTGCAGGAAAATACCTAAAATATCGTAAAGTTGGTATTTTCCTGCAGTATTTTTTTAAGTGATTAGATAGTTAGACATTTATTTCACAATATTTCTAAATTAATTAATTAAAATAGATAAGAAAATTTTTGTAAGCTTTTTTTTTTTTAAATTTTTACCAAAAGCTAAGTTATATAATTTTTTAATGTAATTTAACGTCATTGCTTGAAATTTGAATTTTGGTGGTTGATACAAGTATCGATACCTTGCAGCTCTGCGGTTCGCCAGCGTCACAAAAATAAATAAGAACAATAACAACAAACTCTCCGTGGAAAAGTGCAATTATCCGGCGTATTGTTTTAAACAACTATTTACGGTATGTCAGCGTTAAAAAATCAAGAATATGACTGCACGATAAAGTGCCGACAACGTCAACATGGAAATTGCATTACGGCAGCACTCACAAAACGTTCGATAGATGATCAAAATTTGGCCGCATTTATCGGTAAAACTTGTGCAAATTTTATAAATATACGCGATTATCTAGGCCGATCGGCGGTGCATATGTGCGCCTCAGTTGCACGCTATAAAATATTAGAATGGCTTTTAAATAATAATGCACAACTCAATGATCGCGACTACGAATCGGGCAGCAGTCCATTACATCGTGCGTTATATTACGGCTGCATTGACTGCGCCGTATTGTTGTTGCGTTACGGAGCAAGCTTAGAGCTGCTCGATGAAGATACACGCTGTCCGCTGCAAGCAATATGTCGCAAATGGGACGATAAGAATAATGATAACAGTGTAACATCACAGTAAGTTAATAATATGCATAATATACTCTTCTACAATTACGCTATCTCTTTCTCTCTCTCTCTCTCTGCGTCTCTTGTTAGAAATGAAATTCTTGTTTGGGGTTCCAATAAGAATTATAATTTAGGCATTGGCAATGAGCAAAATACAAATTCACCGCAGGCGGTTGATTTCTTTCGTAAATCAAACATTTGGATAGAACATGTTGCGCTGGGCGCCTATCACAGTCTCTTTTGCGATAAGAAAGGTCATCTCTATGCCGTTGGTCATGGCAAAGGCGGTCGTCTGGGCATTGGCATGGAAAATAGTTTGCCAGCACCAAAACGTGTCAAAGTTCCACTAAAAAATGCAAATGAAGAAATCATTTGCATTAGCGTCTCACGGCAACATTCATTGTTGCTAACAAATCGTAGCATAGTCTTTGCCAGCGGTGTCAATGATCATCATCAATTGGGCGTACGTGATGCTGGTGAACAGTTGACAACATTCAAGGAAGTTGTGTCATTGCGTGACAAGTGCGCCAGCGATCTATTGCGTGTCATTGCCTGCGATCAACATTCCTTGGCCTACAGTGCTAAATACATTTATGTCTGGGGTGCAAATCAAGGACAATTTGGCATCAGCAGCAATACAAAAACGATCATGGCGCCAACACTGGTAAGTGAACAAGATCAGTGATAGATATCATAAACTATAACTTTTATCTTTGAAACTGCAGATGAAGTTGCCGGAGCGCACGCAAATTAGTTTTGTAGAGGCAAATAATGCTGCAACTGTAGTTTATTCTGCAGATAAATTAATCTTTCTCTTCTATGCAGAGAAGACACGCACCATAAAGACGCCAAAGTGAGTTGGTTGCCAGCTCAAAGCTCAAATTGCCATTAGTTAATTTCTTATACATCTGCAGCTATGAAGATCTTAAGAGCATCGCTGTTATGGGTGGCAATATTAAGAATTCTACAAAAGGTTCTGCTGCAGCGCTTAAAATTTTGATGTTAACGGAAACTAATGTTGTCTTCTTATGGTATGAAAATACACAACAATTTTATAGGTAATAAATTATAGCAATAAACAAAATGATGCACTGCAACATCTAATAAATCTTTACACATTGCAGATGCAACTTTTCAACAATACGTTTGAGGGAAATCACTAAAATTCTTTACAAGGGCAATCAAGTTTTAATACTCTCCGATGGCTGTGTATATCGTGGCAAATGCAATCAACTTGCATTACCGACATATGGTGCATATGATAAATCTAAAAATAATTTAGATATATGGCAAAATAATGATCAAAATCGTACGGAAATTTCTAAGGAACATTATATACGCATCGATTTACAGCGTATGCCAAATATTGATCGTGCCACTGATATTATTTGTGATGAAAGTTTTGCATCATTTGCCGTATTACAAGAATCACATTTAAAATATTTTCGTAAACCAAATTTACCACGACGTGAACAATATTTTAAAAAACTTTACATCGACACCTGCGATACAGATGCTGTACATGATGTTGTTTTTCATGTGGATGATGAGAAATTTGCAGCACATAAATTTATTATTTGTTCACGTGCACCAGGACTTCTTACGGAAATTAATCAATATGTTGAGAAAGATATTCATCTAAATAATTTAAATTTGACGGGAAAAATGTTTGAATTAATTTTAAAACATATTTATCATAATTATTGGCCTACGGAAGATGGTAAATATTTTTAGTTCTTATTTGTTGATTTATTAGCTAATCAGTTTTATTTCCGCCGTAGATGTCGATTGTATGCAGCGTAGTCTTTGCCCAAACAGTCCACAGAAGAAGAGTCGTGTCTGTGAAATGTTTCTCGCACATCTGGAGAATTTTGAATTATACGAGTTGGGCAAATATGTGCAGGGGTAAGTTTATACTCATACTCATATTTATATACATATTCATAAGTATTCATACTCATATCCAAAAGTATAAAAACTCATATTCATTTATGATATTCTACTTATATTCATAGATTTTTCATACTTATATTCATTGTCATATTCATACACATTGATGCTCATACTAACATTCACGTTTATTCATATTTATTTTCATATTCATTCCCATTCATATTCATATTCACAATTATATTCCCATTCATATTAACATTTATATTCATATTCACAAAGACATTCGTATTTACATTCATATTCATATTCAAATTCGTAGTCATATTCACAATTACATTCTTATTCATATTCACATTCGTATTCATATTCATATTCACAATTATTGTCCCATTCATATTAGCATTCATATTCACATTCACATTCACATTCATATTCATATTCATAATCATATTCATATTCGTATTCATATTCATATTCACATTCAAATTCACAATCACATTCGTATTCACATTCACTTTTACATTTACATTCATATTCACATCCATATTCATATTCATATTCATATTCACATTTACATTTACATTCATATTCTTATTCATATTCACATTCGTATTCATATTCACTTTTACATTTACATTCATATTCATAATCTCATTCGTATTCACATTCATATTCACAGTCATATTCACATTCATATTAACATTCATATGCATATTCACATTCGTATTCATATTCATATTCACAATCACATTCGTATTCATATGCACTTTTACGTTTTTATTCACATTCATATTCATTAATTCACATTAATATTCACATTCATAATCATATTCATATTCACATTCGTATTTACATTCATATTCACATTCTGAAACACATTCATATTCACATTCACATTCATAATCATATTGATATTCACATTCATAAACATATTCATACTCACATTCATAATCATATTCAAATTCACATTCATATTAATACACACACTAATGCCACATGCCACTTACAGCTACATCACCGATGGACAATTCCCTGCTCCAGGGAGGCAAAAACTGACACGTTTACATCGCTCAGATTATCCAGAATATTATGATGTACGCATCATATGTGAAGATGGCACTGCACTAGAGGCACATAAATGTATATTGGTTGCACGTCTTGAATATTTTGAAATGATGTTTATGCATTCATGGGCTGAACGTGCTACTGTTAATTTTGATTGTGTGCCCGTAGAGTATATGGAACCCATATTGGATTATCTATATAATCTGGATACTGAGATATTTTGTAAACAAAATTATACAGAAACATTTCTATATAATATGATAACATTATGTGATCAATATTTTATTGAATCATTGCAAAATGTTTGTGAATCTTTGATATTGGATAAGATTAGTATACGTAAATGTGGAGAGATGTTGGACTTTGCTGTTATGTATAATTGTAAGATCTTGCAACGTGGTTGCATGGACTTTATTTGTCAGAATTTGGCACGTGTACTCTCTTATCGCAGCATCGAGCAATGTGATCCGGAGACATTAAAATTATTAAATGTGCATTATCGGCAAATGTTTCAAAATATCTTTGATTATCGTCAGATAACACCATTCTCAGAGGCTATAGAAGATGAGCTATTGCTCAGTTTTGTCGATGGCTG
>JBAMBR010004041.1:0-11694 GCA_037044475.1 Zaprionus obscuricornis
AAAGAGAATAAAATATAGAGTTTTCGGCTGTTCGCAGATTTATGCTGTCGTGTGTATGCACAGTGCACGTACATACATATGTATGTATGCATATGAAAACATTGCGTTAACAGCAGGCGCCATTTATCGATAAGTGATAAAGTAATAAGTCTTTTTCATCAATCGATAAAATTTTTTCAGGTCTATTTAATATTGAATATTGCTTAAAATATTGTTTTTTAGTATTTGCAGAAATCGAGAAGAAGCTTCAATCGGTTTTGACCGTATTATGGGGGAATTGGGCATGAAATCCAAGGTTTGAAATAAACTCGATCATCCTACGCATATGAATGTACATACATTTATTATGGTGTGGAACTCTTTTGGGTTCAAATAGACGAACGGGCAGACTGTCATGGTCAAATCGACTCGGTTGTTGCTCAAGAATATATAAAATGTAGCTTAAAATAACTTAAAACAAGTAGGGAAGGCTACAGTCGTGTGCACCCGACAGTAAAATATTTGAATAAAATATAACTGTATTTATGCTATGTTATTATTATTAGATGGCACTACAACCCATTTCGGGTTTTGGCCGACCTCAGCATCTCCCTCCAGGCGCCTCTGCTCTTCGCGCGCCTCCTCCAATTAGAAATACCCAGTAGATTGAGGTCCTGCTCTACTTGGTCCTTCCATCGGAGATTTGGTCGTCCCCTTCGTCGTCGCCCGTAGTCGACTCTCGCTTCGAATACCTTCTGAGCTGGAGATTCTTCATCCATACGCACAACGTGGCCGAGCCAGCGCAGACGTTGTATCGTGATGCGCCGGACCACGTCCACGTCGTCGTACAACTCGTACAGCTCGTGGTTCATCCGAATGCGAAAGTCGTCCCCAATCCGAACGGGACCAAAGATCTTGCGAAGAATTTTTCTCTCGAACACTCCAAGCGCTGCTGCATCTGTTATTGACACTACCCATGCTTCTGCGCCATATAAGAGCACAGGTAGGATGAGTGTCTTGTAGAGTGCTAATTTTGTTCGGCGAGAGAGGTCTCTATTGCACATTTGCCTACTCAGACCAAAGTAGCACCTATTGGCAAGTGTGATTCTTCGCTTGATCTCCAGGCTGACGTCATTTTTGGTGTTAATGGCAGTGCCAAGGTACGTGAACTCCTTGACCACTTCGAACGTATAGCTGTCTGCTACCACATGGGAGTCTAGGCGCCGCGCCTCCTTGCTTGTCGACAGCATATACTTCGTCTTGCCCTCGTTTACCGCCAAACCCACTTTTGCTGACTCTTTTTCGATTGCGGAAAATGCAGCAGTGACATCACGCTTGCTGCGGCCAATGATGTCAATATCATCAGCGTAAGCAAGGAGCTGGACACTTTTATAAAAAATAGTGCCAGCTCGATGTACACCGGCTTTCCGCAAGACCCCTTCCATCACGAAGTTGAAGAGGTTGCACGATAGGGGGTCGCCTTGTCTGAAACCTCGAACGGTATTGAAAGGTTCGGAGAGGTTCGTTCCTACCTTGACAGAGCTGATGGTGCTGCTCAATGTCATCCTGCAAAGACGTATCAGCTTTGCAGGAATACCGAACTCAGACATGGTGGCATATAGGCGTTCCCTTGTCGGGCTATCGAATGCAGCTTTGTAATCGACAAAGAGATGATGTGTGTCAATTCCATTTTCGTGGGTTTTCTCCAGGATTTGGCGCAATGTGAAGATCTGGTCTATGGTGGATTTACCAGGTATGAAGCCGCACTGATAAGGTCCGATCAGTGTGCTGGTATACGGCTTCAGTCGTTCACATATTACGCTCGATAGGACCTTATATGAGATGGCAATCAGGCTGATTCCCCGGTAGTTGGCGCATATCGTCGGGTCGCCTTTCTTCAGCACAGGACAAAGGACGCTGAGATTCCAATCGTTGGGCATGCTTTCTTCTAGCCATATTTTGCAGAAGAGCTGATGCATGCACCTTATCAGCTCTTCGCCGCCGGCCTTAAACAACTCTGCAGGCAGTCCATCAGCACCGGCTGCTTTGTTGTTTTTGAGTCGCATAATAGCAACTCGGACCTCGTCATGGCTAGGTAGTGGTATATCCACATTGTCGTCGATTGGTGGTATCGGGCTGCTTCCTCCAATGGCGGGATTGGTGCCGTCATCGCCTGCTAGCAGCTTGGAGAAATGCGCCCTCCATACCCTCAGCGTGCACTGCGTATCTGTAACCAGATTTCCATTTTCATCTCGACAGTTAGATGCTCCGGTCTTGAAACCTTGTGTCAGACGGTTGACTTGTTGGTAAAATTTTCGAGCATCATTTCTGTCTTGCAACACCTCGAGTTCCTCGCACTCTCGCTTTTCTTGCTCCCGTTTTTTCCGTCTAAAAAGTCGCCTCTCTTCCTTCCTTTTCTCCCTGTAACGTTCACACGTAGCTCGCGTTGCGCCAGACTGCAGCGTTTTTCTGTAGGCGGCGTTTTTTGCCGCAGCTGCGACGCGACACTCCTCGTCATACCATTGGTTCCGTGTGGGTGGGCGCTTGAACCCAATGGCTGTTTCAGCAGCAGCTCGCATGGAGTGGGATATGTGCGCCCAGAGTCCACCGGCGTCAACAGGGAGAGGGGTAGGTTGGTGGAGCAGTTTCGAGAGATGAGTGGAGTAGGTTGTTGCTGTCCGTTGTGATCGCAGCCTAGTGACGTCAAGCTTTCGTTGCGTGATGGGGCGTACGTTTTTCGCTCGGCATAGCCGCATGCGTATCTTGGCTGCGACAAGATAGTGGTCCGAGTCTATGTTGACTCCACGAAACGAACGCACGTCCATCACGCTTGAGGCATGCCTTCCGTCTATCACAACGTGATCAATCTGGTTGCGCGTTTTTTGATCAGGGGACAGCCATGTGGCCTTGTGGATGTCGAGGTGCCGAAATCTGGTGCTACTCACTACCATGTTTCGCGCCGCGGCGAAGTCAATCAGCCTGAAACCGTTGTTCGAGGTGGTCTCATGGAGGCTGAATTGACCGACGGTGCGGTCAAAGATGCGTTCGCGCCCAACCTTTGCGTTGAAGTCCCCGAGGATGATCTTCACGTCGTGGTTTGGGCAGCGGTCGTATGTGTCCTCGAGTCTCGCGTAGAATGCATCCTTAACAGCATCGTCCTTCTCCTCCGTCGGGGCGTGCGCGCAAATTATGCTAAGATTGAAAAATCTAGTTTTGACGCGGATTGTAGCCAGCCGTTCACTCACTGGGGTGAAATTGGAGACGTGGTGACGAAGTCTCCGGCTTACTACAAATCCGCATCCAAATTCGCGCCTCTCCGCATGGCAGCTGTAGTATATATCGCAGTTTGCTCGCTTGGAGCAACCTTGTCCTGTCCATCTCATTTCCTGGATGGCGGTAATGTCAGCCTTTAATTTTTCGAGGGCATCCGCCAGTTGGATAGAGGCACCTTCCCAATTAAGGGTTCGGACATTCCAGGTGCATATCCTTAAATCGTAGTCCTTTTTCGTTTTGCGGTGGTCGTCAACATAAGGGGGGATCCTATCCGAGGCTTTCGCTTTGGTTTTCCTTGGGCTTCTTTTTTCCGAGGCGGGTTCCAAACCCTGCGCTCAACCATTTACCGTCCGGATGACTCGCTGCACACATTAGCTCACTATCTAGCGGATGCTGAGATAGCTACCCAGAAGGTGCCACGAGGAGGCTGTGTGTCAACTTGCAATCATTCGTAGGCAGAGATCGCACTGGCGGCCGCCAAGTTGACCGCAATCAGAAACTTTACTCTGTACGAATGAAAGCCATCCCATTTATGCTATGTACCGAAAAAAAAATTCTCGCTCGCACTCGCATCGCTCACTTATACTGACATGCTTTTGCGTTTGCATGTGCGTTTTTACACATATGTATGTATATGAAAGCATTGCGTTGACAGCTTCAGCTCAGTTGCCGCCCAACTAATTTAAATGTGATACCATTTTTTCAGGACTGTTTTATATTAATGCTTAAATGTTCCCTTCCAAATTACAAGACTCTAGTGTTTGTAGGAGCTGAGATGTGAGAAGCGTCAAAATGTTTTTTGGCGTACTGTGGGCGAACGGAGCGTGGCATCCAAAATTTGATCATAGTACGCTATATAGGAACCTACATACCTAGCTCTTATAGTTTAGAAGTTCTTTGCGTTCAAACAAACAGACGGATGTGGCCAAATCGATCCTGAGTCAGAATATATACATATACTTTATGGGGTCTGCCACGCCTCCTTCTGCCCGTTACGCACATTTGCACAAACTTAATATACCCTTTTTTACACATTTTCAATGGGTACAGGGTATAATAAATCGCAAATTTTACAGCTATTTATACGTATTTTAAACATAACCACATTTGATTCTTTTTATACTCGGGTACCATTGGGTACCAAGAGATTATTGGGTTATTGACAAGAGCAAATGTATGTAACACCCATAAGGAGGCGTGGCCGACCCCATAAAGTATATATATATATAAAGTATACTCAGGATCAACAGCCGAGTCGATTGGAGCATGTCCGTCTGTACGTCCGTATGAACACACAGATCTCGGAGACTATAAGAGCTAGAGACTTCATTTTTTTGCAATGTGCTTGTAGTTTATTTTGGATTTTTGCCACGCCCCCCTCCGCCTCCACAAATCGATAAACACGATTTTAAGCACACCCAGCCAAGGTACTGAATTTTGATACAAAGTTAGAATATGTTTATCTGGACTTTGTGTACAAATTTGGTACAGATCGGATAATAAACATGGCAGTTATACACATTTCAAGTTCCAAAAGTTGAGAGGCGTCTCTATAGCGTACGCTTGTTTGCTGTTCACACCCCCACACGACAACATTAACTTAGTGTTTCTCACACTTGTAAAGAGTGTTGCTCAGTGGTTAGAGGGTTGAACTCGCGTGCATGAGGTCCGCGGTCCGATTCTCGAGACAATTTTTTTTTTTAATTATTTAAAATTGGCGAGAGCGCAGCACGAGCTAAATAAATATATAATATAACTTTGGGCACCGAGTATTATATAGTCGAGCACACTCGACTATAACTTTCTTACTTGTCAATATTATACGAGGTGTATTCAAAAAGTAAGGTGTAAGGTTCAAATTTCGCGGGCAACATATTTTTGATTATCGATTTTTTTTGTTTTGTTACACTCTTCACTCTGTTGGTACACTCTTCCCTAACATCTGTACCAAGTTTCAATTGAATCCCCTTTTTTTTGTTTGGATGTGAGAGGCGTAAAGGTTACAAGTTGTTTTGCGTGCTCGGAGATTTTTTGCTTTATTCGGTCTTGGCTCACCTGGGCTCTTCCATTGGGACGATTGGGGTTTGGTTTCGTTTCATAAATTCAGTCCTGTAGCTTGGCTGGGTGTGCTCAAAATCGTTTTTATCGGTTTGTGGAAACGGAGGGGGGCGTGCCAAAAATCCAAAATAAACTTGATTTGCCTGCAAATACTACAAATGAAGTCTCTAGCTCTTATAGTCTCCGAGATCTGTGTGTTCATACGGACGTACATAAGGACATACGGAGATGCTTCAGACGACCGTAACTTCCGAAACCATTTCTCCATAGTGTAAATCTTTATAATGTGATGCAAAAATGAAGATCTATTGTAAAAAACCCGTTGACTAGGCAACGTAGTTAGCATCGGGGCCTGGAACTCTGGGTATAATTCCAAAATTTTCCATTCCACCCCACTTAAAAGAACTGTACGCAGACTTTTGCGTGTACATATTTTAGTAAAGTTTAACTTAAAATTAAATATAAAATATATTGAATTGTTAAATAATTCTGAAAAATATATATATTAAAGAAAATAAAGTGTAGTTATGTTTAAAAATAATTAGTTAAAATTGCTGAAAAAGTGGCATTTGAAATTTGATTTTAATTTTTTTTCGGTGTACCCAGATTTGTGCTGTTGAGTGTACATGCTTAATAAAGAGGTAAATAAAATTGTACCAGGTCTCAGCTAGTTTGGTTTTTATAAATTATAGGGATGGAAATAAATCGATGCAAATTGAATTAAATACCAATAAAACAATACAATACTTTAAAGTATCAACATAAGAAAATAACAAGATGAGACTGGCACCGCTAAGCAGAGAATATTCTTGTACTTTTTGCTTGGGGCTGAGATGTGTTATCTAATATCAGAGAACTCATGAGAAAAAAACTGTACCTTGTGTTCCCCACCATATAAATGGCAAGTACATAATATCAATATCGATACTTTTAGATTTTTTTCAGACCTAACTTTATTTCTTACATTTTAAATTTACATATTTAATTTATATATTTACTACATGGATAAATTCAAACATCGTTGATAACAATATCGATATTTCAAAAAGTTAAAAACATCTATGTATCGACTTTATATTGTTCTCGTTCGATCGAACTTGTTCAAAGCGAGTCGAATTTGTTCGCTGTTGGTTTGTTCATATTGTTTTTCTTCGTGTTTTGTACAACAAGTTTACCAACAAAAACAGCTGAGCGCAATCGTACAAAGTTTAATTATTTTACAATTAAAATAAAGTGAATTTTTGCTTTATATTCAATCATCTTTATATTTAATCAACAAAAATGGCCATTGACTGGTTTGGTTATGTGTACGCAGCAACAGTTGCCGCTGGCGGAATTATGGGCTATGCGAAAGCTGGTAACTTTGTTAACATGTTCATGTGATGGTTTTTTTTGGATAGACTAACACATATTAATTGTTCAACCTGCACTTTATAATAATTATATTTATTAACTTTAATATTTAATGTTACAAACAGGTTCTATACCGTCGCTTGGGGCTGGATTGACCTTCGGTGCATTGTTAGGTTATGGTGCTCACATGAACTCTCAGGATCCGCCACGTCCACTACTTCAGTTGGGTACGTCAGTGTTTTTGGCTGGATTAATGGGAATGCGTTGGAATAGGTCAGGAAAACTAATGCCGGCTGGAGTAGTCTGCATGCTATCAGTAGCAGCCATTGTAAAGAACTTGGTTTCATACAATCGCTACTTGCCTGTGCCGACAAAAAATCAATAGAAATAATATCGATAGTCTGGATAGCTGATAAACTTGCCAGGAGACGTTTTCATTTATCTTCAATAATTCACTTTTTTCTGTGCTCTAAAATAAAGTATAAATTGTGGGAGGACCTACCAAATGATTTATGAATGGGAACACTATTTATGTTTATGGTATAATTATATGGTGCTTGACTAAAGTATATATGTCTCAATTAAAATAATTGTTCTTTAAAACGAAATAATAATAATAATAGTATTTTGTTATAACAATTGTCAGCCTAGTCTGCCAACTCTTGGATACTCAGTAACACTAAACATACAACTTAGCATGGTTAGTTGTTGGTCAGTGCCAATAACCAATTACTATAAAACTGTAATACTGATTGTAATTATTATATTTGCACACTGCCCTACTTCCAAAAAGACGTACTTATTAAATGGCTTAACTTAACTGTTATTAGAAATGCACCAATGTGCATATCTTTATATCCAATTAGATAAGCTGCAAGTCCCAAAATTATGTTTTTAGATAAAGTTGTAGGTCAAGTATTGACGTTTAAGCTGTCTTTCTAGGTCCGTTGCTAACATTAAGCAGGGTGGTTGCGCTTTTGATTGATTGTTTTATCTGAAAATTGAAAAACGTCTACTTACTTCACGTGGTATGTGTGTTTTTCTGTTGGCTAATACAATGTACTTTGCATTGAGTGTGGAGTAGTGCTTGAAAAAGTGGAGATTGTCGAAGAAACGTGGAGATCAATAACACGAGAGCATATTCTACACATCGGTTTGATGGAAATAAAAAATGTAAAGTTTATTAATTTCATTAAAGAACATTCATATGCCAAAAAAAGGGATTAAAATTTAGACTTCTACAGGCGCATACATATATTCTGCTAGTCTTTAAAATCTATATAGGTGGTTTAAAAGATAGTCAGGAGAATATGTATACATATGTACATATATAGTTCATGGGTTTGCCAGCCCTCCTTCTGCCAATCATTATACCCTTGGTTTCTATGGGTACTGGGCATAAAAAGAGAGAAGTGATGATTCATATCACATGCAAAACACACACCGAATAAGTTCGCATCAAAAGAGTAGGTAAGCTTCTAGGCTTATAATTTACTGATTTCAGATGGAAAGATCAAACGTTACATGTGAAATATCAGTAAATTATAAGCCTAGAAGCTTACCTACTCTTTTGATGCGAACTTATTCGGTGTGTGTTTTGCATGTGATATGAATCATCACTTCTCTCTTTTTATGCCCAGTACCCATAGAAACCAAGGGTATAATGATTGGCAGAAGGAGGGCTGGCAAACCCATGAACTATATATGTACATATGTATACATATTCTCCTGACTATCTTTTAAACCACCTATATAGATTTTAAAGACTAGCAGAATATATGTATGCGCCTGTAGAAGTCTAAATTTTAATCCCTTTTTTTGGCATATGAATGTTCTTTAATGAAATTAATAAACTTTACATTTTTTATTTCCATCAAACCGATGTGTAGAATATGCTCTCGTGTTATTGATCTCCACGTTTCTTCGACAATCTCCACTTTTTCAAGCACTACTCCACACTCAATGCAAAGTACATTGTATTAGCCAACAGAAAAACACACATACCACGTGAAGTAAGTAGACGTTTTTCAATTTTCAGATAAAACAATCAATCAAAAGCGCAACCACCCTGCTTAATGTTAGCAACGGACCTAGAAAGACAGCTTAAACGTCAATACTTGACCTACAACTTTATCTAAAAACATAATTTTGGGACTTGCAGCTTATCTAATTGGATATAAAGATATGCACATTGGTGCATTTCTAATAACAGTTAAGTTAAGCCATTTAATAAGTACGTCTTTTTGGAAGTAGGGCAGTGTGCAAATATAATAATTACAATCAGTATTACAGTTTTATAGTAATTGGTTATTGGCACTGACCAACAACTAACCATGCTAAGTTGTATGTTTAGTGTTACTGAGTATCCAAGAGTTGGCAGACTAGGCTGACAATTGTTATAACAAAATACTATTATTATTATTATTTCGTTTTAAAGAACAATTATTTTAATTGAGACATATATACTTTAGTCAAGCACCATATAATTATACCATAAACATAAATAGTGTTCCCATTCATAAATCATTTGGTAGGTCCTCCCACAATTTATACTTTATTTTAGAGCACAGAAAAAAGTGAATTATTGAAGATAAATGAAAACGTCTCCTGGCAAGTTTATCAGCTATCCAGACTATCGATATTATTTCTATTGATTTTTTGTCGGCACAGGCAAGTAGCGATTGTATGAAACCAAGTTCTTTACAATGGCTGCTACTGATAGCATGCAGACTACTCCAGCCGGCATTAGTTTTCCTGACCTATTCCAACGCATTCCCATTAATCCAGCCAAAAACACTGACGTACCCAACTGAAGTAGTGGACGTGGCGGATCCTGAGAGTTCATGTGAGCACCATAACCTAACAATGCACCGAAGGTCAATCCAGCCCCAAGCGACGGTATAGAACCTGTTTGTAACATTAAATATTAAAGTTAATAAATATAATTATTATAAAGTGCAGGTTGAACAATTAATATGTGTTAGTCTATCCAAAAAAAACCATCACATGAACATGTTAACAAAGTTACCAGCTTTCGCATAGCCCATAATTCCGCCAGCGGCAACTGTTGCTGCGTACACATAACCAAACCAGTCAATGGCCATTTTTGTTGATTAAATATAAAGATGATTGAATATAAAGCAAAAATTCACTTTATTTTAATTGTAAAATAATTAAACTTTGTACGATTGCGCTCAGCTGTTTTTGTTGGTAAACTTGTTGTACAAAACACGAAGAAAAACAATATGAACAAACCAACAGCGAACAAATTCGACTCGCTTTGGACAAGTTCGATCGAACGAGAACAATATAAAGTCGATACATAGATGTTTTTAACTTTTTGAAATATCGATATTGTTATCAACGATGTTTGAATTTATCCATGTAGTAAATATATAAATTAAATATGTAAATTTAAAATGTAAGAAATAAAGTTAGGTCTGAAAAAAATCTAAAAGTATCGATATTGATATTATGTACTTGCCATTTATATGGTGGGGAACACAAGGTACAGTTTTTTTCTCATGAGTTCTCTGATATTAGATAACACATCTCAGCCCCAAGCAAAAAGTACAAGAATATTCTCTGCTTAGCGGTGCCAGTCTCATCTTGTTATTTTCTTATGTTGATACTTTAAAGTATTGTATTGTTTTATTGGTATTTAATTCAATTTGCATCGATTTATTTCCATCCCTATAATTTATAAAAACCAAACTAGCTGAGACCTGGTACAATTTTATTTACCTCTTTATTAAGCATGTACACTCAACAGCAGGAATCTGCGTACACCGAAAAAAAATTAAAATCAAATTTTAAAACTTTTTTTTTTAATTTTTTTAAACATAACTACATTTTATTCTCGTTAATATTATATTTTTCAGAATTGTTTAGCAATTCAATATATTTTATATTTAATTTTAAGTTAAACTTTACAAAAATATGGACACTCAAAAGTCTGCGTACAGTTCTTTTAAGTGGGGTGGAATGGAAAATTTTACGGAATTATAGTCAGACTTCCAGGCGCCGATGCTAATTACGTTGCCTAGTCAACGGGTTTTTTACAATAGATCTTCATTTTTGCATCACATTATAAAGATTTACACTATGGAGAAATGGTTTCGGAAGTTACGGTCGTCTGAAGCATCTCCGTATGTCCTTATGTACGTCCGTATGAACACACAGATCTCGGAGACTATAAGAGCTAGAGACTTCATTTTGTAGTGTTTGCAGGCAGATCAAGTTTATTTCTGGATTTTTGGCACGCCCCCCTCCGCCTCCACAAACCGATAAAAACGATTTTGAGCACACCCAGCCAAGCTACAGGACTGAATTTATGAAACGAAACCAAACCCCAATCGTCCCAATGGAAGAGCCCAGGTACGCCTCTCAACTTTTGGAACTTGAAATGTGTATAACTGCCATGTTTATTATCCGATCTGTACCAAATTTGTACACAAAGTCCAGATAAACATACTCTAACTTTGTCTCAGAATCCTGTAGCTCGGCTGGGTGTGCTTAAAATCGTGTTTATCGATTTGTGGAGGCGGAGGGGGGCGTGGCAAAAATCCAAAATAAACTTCGAGCGCCTTGAAACACTACAAAATGAAAGTCTCTCAGCTCTCATAGCCTCCGAGATCTGTGTGTTCATAATGGGGACGTACAGACCGACACGGCTCCAATCGACTTGGCTGTTGAACCTGAGTATACTTTATATATATATATACTTTATGGGGTCGGCCACGCCTCCTTATGGGTGTTACATACATTTGCTGCATGTCAATAACCCAATAATACTCTTGGTACCCAATGGGTACCGAGTATAAAAAGGCAGCCATCAACATGATGAAGTCACCTCACTAGTTTCCTAATATACGTACAATATAAACGGACGACTTGGTAAATATTATAAGCTGATTTATTATACCCTGTACCCATTGAAAATGGGTAAAAAAGGGTATATTAAGTTTGTGCAAATGTGCGTAACGGGCAGAAGGAGGCGTGGCAGACCCCATAAAGTATATGTATATATTC
>JBAMBR010004045.1:0-68111 GCA_037044475.1 Zaprionus obscuricornis
TGATTTTCTTTTTTTGTTTTTTTTTTTTTTTATAGTTATTTACTGTACTTTATTTTGGCGCAAAGACAAAATTTGTTGACGGCATTGCAAAACAATTATTATTAACACAACATTTAATTTGTAAAAATTTTGTTTAGAATATGTTTATATATAAGTATAGATTGTATAATGGGAATATATATGCATTGGAAATTTTTTGCAATTTGCTTTGTTCCAAAAACAATACAACAATAAAAAAAAAATATATAAATAAAAATAAATAACAATATTAAATTGAACTATGAAATGATATGAAATGATAAAATGTATTTCGACTGCAAATAAGCGAAATGAAATATGAACAAATGTTTTTTTTTTTACACAAATTGTGTATTAAGCAAGAGCAATAGAGAGAGAGAGAGTCAAAGAGAGAAATGAGAGAGAGAGGAGAGAGTTATAGGTACTGGTTGATAGATGGGAAGAGAGAGACAGAGAGTTAGATAGTAAATTAAGAAGTTGACGAGAAGTTGACTTATGAGCTGATAATTTTTTTTTTTTTTTTAAATTTTTTTTTCATAATTTTATTTTGAAATTTTTTTTTTTAAGAACAAAAAAAAAATGAAAATTTTTTTAGTTTTATTTTTTTTTTTTGTTGCTGTTTGTAAAATGTTTGTTTTTTTTTTTTTAGTTATTTTGTTTAAATCGTATGTACCATGAGAACTTCCGAAACCGAACTGATACTGAGGACATACATTGTGACGCCGACCTCCACAGGGGGACCTGCAACATACATATACACACACACGATTGATGGTTTGTTTCTTTGTTTTTTTTTGCATAATAAAAATGGTTCATATATTGACGTAGTTGTTCTTGTTGTTGTTATAGTTGTTGTTGTTGTTGTTGTTGCTATTGTCGTTGTAGTTCTGAACCACGTTAAGCTTGATATGTTTGTGTACTCGATATATGTGTGTTTCTTGTTGTTGTTGTTGTTTGTTTGCCCAAAAAAGATCTCAACAAAATAACATAATGAAAATTAGATAAACGCGCTGAGATAATCTTACACTGATAATCTCACATTTTATCATTATCTTTTGTTGTTGTTGTTCTCTGTTTTTTGTTTTTGTTGCTGTTTAATTTTTCTTTAGCAAAATCAAATAAACAGTTACAATTATTGTTTAAAGAATTACTGTGCAGTTTTTTTTATATATATATTTCTACATTTTTTTTTTTTGCATTTATTGTGCAGATGATTTTGCATTTTTATTTATTTTTTTTTATGTATTGTTTTTTTTTTTTTGCACGCGCCGAATGAAAACCAAATCGACTACTTGAGTTATTGCTTGCTTAATATTGTATTTTTTTTTTCGTTATTTTTTTTTTATATTTTATTTTATTACTTAGCGTAATACAAAAAAATCGATAAATAATTCTAGCGAAATATATGAATAACTAAATAGTTAAATTTGTAATTTATTTTTTTTTCTGTGATTTTAGCGGATTTAACACACCATTTGAAAAAGCATTTGAATTTCTTATTGTTCTTTTTTTATTTGCATTTTTTTTTGTATTGTTTTTTTTTTTTTTTGTCAGAAATTTGCCAGTTGCAAGTTAAGTAAATTTTTCTTGAAGCATTTGTACTATGATTTTAGTATGTGATCCTATAAAAAGTAGACGAAAATAAAATCCATGAACCGTGAATACAGTTAAAGTTTTTTTTTTTTTTTTTTTGACATAATTAGAAATTGTTTGGTTTTGAATGTTGGAAGGAAATGGGAATGAATGGATTTTGATATTTGTAAGTAAAAAAAAAGAGTAGTAGCAAGAGTTGTTGTAGTAGTAGTATATAAAATTAGTAGTATTTGTAGTACGAATGGTTGGTTTATGGTTTATGCTCGTTGCTGTTGAGTTGAGGGCGGGAATATTGTATGTGTGTGTGTGTGATATATATATATATATATTTTATTTTATTTTTTTTTTGGGAACTCTTTTTGTTGTTGTTGCTATTGCTGTGCTGACCAATGAAAAAAAATTTGTACTTAAATTTGCCAACGACACATACACACAGAGAAACAGAGAGCGAGACTCGGTTCAAAATTTATGCACTAAACTAAATGGGTGAAAAAATGTATTTTGCATTTTGATAAGAAAAAACAAAGCATTGCCAATGTTTAATTGTAGTAGATTGTAAAATTAGTAATAGTTGTAGTTGTAGTTGTAGTAGTAGTAGTAGTAGTAATAGTAGTAGTAGTAGTAGTACTAAGACAGTTACTAAACACAATATGTAGTTAGTAAATTAGTTTAATTAATTAATTAATTAATAGAGGGACAGTGAATAGTACAACTGAATGCGCAGCCTAACATTTTGTTTGAATTTGTTATTAAGTAGAACCTATTATTATTATTAAATCCTAATGCGAGTCAAAACTCGAATATTCAAAAATCTATTCAGCTTTTATTTTCATAGTTAAAAAAAAAAAACGAAAAAAAAAATATTGAAATAGGCAAAAAATAAAAAAAAATAAATAATAAAATAGAAGAAAAAGAAAATAAGATTTTCAACGGGTGTTGAATGTTTTATAAACTGTGTGTGTGTGTGTGTGGCTGTGTGTGTGTGTCTTTGTATGTTAAGAACATTTTGTGTCTATGTAACGTGGCTGTAAAAAAGTTAACTAAAGCATTGTGTAAATTTTTACGTTAATATAAAAATAAAAAATAAATTATAGCGCAATGGGAAAATAAATAAAACAACAGAAAAAAATGAGAAAGAGTATAAAGTTAAAGTGAAAGTAAATTTCAACAACAGAGACAGATAATGCGAGAGAGAACGCTTAACGATAACGAGTTAAAAAAAATTTAAAGAAGGTACAAAAGGTCATTGAGTATTTTTTTTTTTTGTACCATTTTCACTTCTGAGAGCGAGCTGATTGATAGCACATACATGGTGACTCCGACTTCGACGGGAGGTCCTGAAACACGTATTTGGATATTTTTTTTTTGGATTTTTTTTTTGTTGTTGTTCAATAGTTAATTTTTTTTTTTTTTTTTATATCATATTACAATAAATGTAAATATAAATATTTATAATATATTATTGTGTGTATTTTATAGGCGAATTAATAAATAAAAGAAAATTAAAGAGAATTCTTGTAGTCAGTGTGTAGTAAAATAATATATTAAGAGTTGTTGTTATTGTTATTGTAATTTGTAGTTGTTGTAATTAGAGTTGAGAGACGACATCAGCAGAATATTAATTATTATAACTATTAATTTCTAACTAGAATTCATTATATATATATATATTTTGCAGTATATATGTTTCTTTTCAATGCCCACGATTTATAAGTTATGTTGCCCCACGCGTGTTTTTTTTGGCTAGCTAAAACTAGTTGCAACTATATATATGTATATATATTTTTTTTTTATTAATTAGTTACTGCCAGTATTTTAGTTAGTTTATGTACGCTATATTATTATTATTATTAAATTTTTTTTTTTATATTTTTTTCAGTAGTAGTTGTTGTTGTTGTTATTATTGTTTTTTGGCTTTTTACTTACCACCATAATTGGGTCTTACTCTTTTGTCGTAACTAACACTAAAGGAGTCGAGTATAGCAGATATGTTAACGTCACCCAACATGCTGCCGCCACCAGTGCTGTAAAAAAAAAAGAATGAAAATACAAGATCAGACAAGCATAAACATGTATCATTATGCATCTTATAGATATTGATCAAAAGAAATCTGTTAAGAATTTTGTAGTTAATTTATTATTTGTTAAAGATTCGATATATTATATGTATAAACGTGACTATGCTGCGACTAAAGTATTTATAGTTTTCCATATACAGATATATATATATGTTTGTATATAAATATATATATAACTGTTGTGTACGTGTAACATTTTCACAACTTTATGTTACCCTATTTGACCATTTTTATGGATGAAAGCGTATAAAATGAAAGCAACAGCAACAGCAGTAGTAGTAGTAGCAGCAGCTCTAACGGCTGCTGCAGGTATATGTTAGTAATATATGTATTTTTCTATATATATATGTATATATGTGTGTGTGTGTGTGTATGTGTTTGGGTATCAAGTGCAGAAGACACATATACAAACACAAACGAGTCAAACAGTCAAATGGGCAAAAGCCGCATACAACACCCAACGAAGCAGCAAGGCAAAAGCAAAAGCAAAATCAACGATCCAACGACCCAACGACAAAGACTCAGAGACCCCAAAACATATAAATGTATATGTATATATACTATTAATACAAGGCACACGAGTCTGCTTTCTATGCATATGTGTCTATGTGTGTGTGTGTGTGTGTATACATATATATATATATATATTATTTATGGCAAGTCCCTGGTGCTGAAGGCGCGTAGTATGCCCGTTTATTTGCGTCTATTCTGCGCTAAACTGTGCTATTAAAGCGCGTTTTGTTGGTATTTTGAACATTCTACTACGCTGGCTGCAAGCATACAATATACAAGTGCTGCTGCTGCTGCTGCTGCTACTTTTCTCTCTATATATGTTTGCTGCTGCTATGTGTTCGTGAGTGAAATCACAATTTAATAAAAGTTACGCCTGCAAATAAACACCCAATATGAGCAGCTACTTTGTTACTCTCAAAATGCTTTTCTTTTCTTTTTTTTCTTCCTCATATATTTTGTAATTTTTTTTTTTTTGCCTTTTTGCTACTTTCATTTTTGGCATTTAATGCGCGCGCGCAGTTCAAATCATTTGTGACGTCACTTAAATAAAAATCAAATTTAAAATTAACTTTTCCTCATTTTATGGTTTTTTTTTTTTTTTTTTTGTGCATTTTTCAATTCTTTTAATACATAATTAAATATTTGACATTTCGCTTTCAATTAAAAATAGCTGAAATTTAGCTTTACATTTCGAGTGTTATCTACAAAAGCTCAGCAAACAAAACATTCGCTTGTTCGCCTGCTCGCTTGCTCTCTTGCGCGCTGCGGCTCTCTCTCTCTCTCTCTCTTTTGCGCTCTCACTTTCTCTCTTTCTCTGTGTTGCTCTCTCTCTCTCCTTCATACGTCTGCTGCTGCTGCTGCTGCTGTTGCTGTTGCTGCCTGCGCACTTTGGCGCTTGGCGTTGGCATTTAACAAAAGCCGACAGAAAAAAATGGCAGCCTATTTATAAATATGTGTGTGTGTCTTTGTGTCTGTGTGTGTGGCACGCGTGTATGTCTGTAAGTGCGTGTGCACACATAAGGACAAACTGTGGCAGGCCGCAGAGCTGCTAGCTTCTGCCATGCTATTGTTACTGTTGTTGTTGCTGCGCAATGGCCTGACAACAGTTGATATGCGGTTACTTTGGCTTGGATAATGAAAAGTTTTGATTGCTATTTGATTTGAGTTTAAGATACAATATGAGTTCGCATGAGGTTACACAGTAGTAGCGGGAGGGTAGACGCTCGTTCACTCGTTCAACAAATACACAAAACATAACAATACAATGCTACGTTGCGTATACGCAATATTTGACATTAGCTATTTGTAAATAGATTTCAAACATCAATATATATTGTCATAACTAGTATATGTACATTATTCTACAGCATGGGTATAGAATATGCAAATGTGAATGTTAGCTGAAAGTAATTATGATGCCGCAGTTGATCAACATATTTATGCAGCTATATTCGCGCTGCTATCAATATGTGTGTGTGTGTGTGTCTCTGTGTGTTTGTTTGTATTACTGCTTGTGTCTGTATGATGCTTGTTATTGAGTGCACTTGAAAATGTCAATGAGCTATCAAACATTTGCCTATTCAAACTATGTTGCACAAATACATTGAAAGTCTTGAGAGAACAAGAGCGAATATTTGTAAATAAAGACAATGGCATCAAATTGTTTATCTTTGACATGAAAAAAAAAAAAAATAATAAAAATATATTAGTTACTTATAATATTCAATTACTATTCTATATAGTTTTATGTTCTTGGAAAATATGCTAAATGTGCTAAGCATCTGTAAGTTGGCAGCCTTGAGAGTTGAGTGCAAAGACAAGTTGCGCGCACAAAGATAGGCAACACTTTACCTGAAGCCTTGTCTTGCACAAGCAGCAGGCACAATAAAAGCGTTATTATAGCAACAACAACAACAACAACAACAATAAATGTAACATGTTAAACATAGCTATGTCATGCGCAGGACATCGCAAAAGTCCAAGCCCAAAACGTGTCGCCAAGTGCCATGGCAACACCATCCGCCATATTATCGCTGGCCACACAGTTTGTTGTCTTATCTGAAGCCGCTGCATGTTTTGTTTGTTCTCATCGGATGGCTGAGTGTTCTGACTCTGTGTATGTGTATGTGTATGTGTATGTGTATATATATATGCGTGTCTTCATTTGTGTGTTTGTCTTTATGTATCTGTGTGTGTGTGTGTGTGTGTGCCTTGCGGCAACGCCCCAGCACTGTTAGCTGCGTAACTGATGTTGGTCGGACAGAGAAATGAAAATGTAAGAAATATCTTTGTTATTGTTTGTTGTCATTGTCATTGTTGTTGTTGTAGCTGTCGACATTGTCATTGTTGTTGCTGTTGCTGTTGTTGTTGTTGTTCTCATTGTCGTATTTAGTGTAATGTTGAGTGCTAGGCCATTACGTATACGCTGCGTTGGACACGCGCCATTGCATAAATTCAAGTGATATGTTAAAGCAAAACGGAAATGCGAAAAAAAAAATTGCTGCTAGAGAGAAACATTATCGTGCTGCCACATTGCCACGTCATTCATGTCTCCGCCAAAAAAAAAAAAAAAAACAGAAAACAGAAAAAAAAGAAAAAAATCCCGGTCATCCATGTTAGAACATGTCCCGTCATGTCCAGTACTCGCACTTACACAAACAGACACACAGAAAATGAAACTGAAACTGAAGAGAATAATAACAGTAGCAGTAGATAAGCCAAAAGTTCGAAATAGAAATCACTTAATACTTCGCCTACATGTACTATGTATTATAGTTAATAGCATCAATTTTCTCCCTAAGTGTATTTCAATAGACATTTAATTTAATGCCTCAAATTTGCAGAAGGAAGACAATAAAATGACATGTTATTTTTGTTTTTTTTTTATAGATTAATATAGATTAAACTAAGCTTAAAATAGACTCTTAAAGTCTATTAAAAATAAATTTGTTATATAAGAGATTTGAAATTATTATTAGAAAATTTAAATTATTTTTTTTTAGATTTTAAAATATATTATTTTATATATAAGATTTGTTTTTATTAATATTTTAATGTATTTAAAATTTTTTATATATATCATATTAAAAAATAAATTTTTATTAATTTATGATATATTTTATTTTAATATAAAATATTTAATATTAATATTGTAATTTTATTTTCACTGAAAATATTGCATATAAAAAAATAAATGTATAGTTTTTTGATATATTTTATTTTAATATTAAATATTTTATATTAATATTGTCATATTATTGTAATTTAAATTTCAATAAAAATATTTCATACTAAAAAATATGTATTTATATTACGATATATTTTACAGAAATATTTGCAAATATTGTCATAATATTTAATTTTAATTTCAATAAAAATATGAAATATAAAAAAATATATGTATTTTTTTTTTGATATATTTTATTTTAATATTAAATATTTATATTAATATTGTCATTATATTGTAATTTTAATTGCAATAAAAATATTGCATATTTATTTATGACATGGTTTTCTGTAATATAAAATATTTAATATTAAAAAATAATTGTATATTTATTTATGATATATTTTAAAGAAATATTTAATATTAATATTGTCATAATATTGTAATTTTTATTTTCAATGAAAATATTTTATTTTATTTTAATTTAAGGTGTTAAATGCGTCATGTTTGTTCGCTCAATGAATCGGAATATATTAACATACGTTAAGCGAACATGATCGTGCGGTCTAAATGCATAAATTTTATATTTGAACTCTTCATTTTATGCTTTTCGTATTTTGCAGCATTTTGTTTTAGTTTGCGCATGATAATATTTTGTTTCTGCTTTTTTTGCTGGCAAATATTAGCATATATTAAATACTAGTTTTTTTTTTTTTTTTTTTTTTGTGGGTTTTCTATTTATACACATTTGACCTAGGTCACATGATGCGTGACCCCAGAGCTAGCTGAATGTGATAGAAAAAAATGTTTGAATGCGCTTATTGACTTTATGCTCAATGCTGCCGCTGCTTTGATTGAATGAAAGTCAATTTCAATTGATATGCAAGATAAATGCATATCGAATTGCAATTGCTATAACGAAATCCTTGACATTTTGTGAAATGAATAACAGCGGACAGAAGGGCAAGCGAGCAATCTGGACAGAAAAGGGCAAATGAAAATAAAAAAAAAAATATATATATATATAGAAAAAAAAAAAACATATATAGAATATCTAATAAAAATAGTTGCCAAGTGAATTGTATTTGTGCAGAGTGTGGGAAAGAGAGAGAGAGAGTGAGAGAGGGTAAAAAATAGAAGTTACCGTGTCTGAGCATTATTAAATATTTGAAAAGCGAATGGAAAATGGCAAAAATTGCAAAATGGCAACGGCTTGGCGAACATTCAGCTTACGGCAAAAGCTTACTGAATCGTTCCCTTATGCTTTCTCTAACCATTTCCTTTGCCCCCCCCCCCCCATTGCATCATTGCCACACTGCTTGCTGCTTTGCTCTCTAGATATTCTCAATCATACTCAAAATGTGAAGGAACAACAATTTACGCTCAATGACACTCGACGGCGAGCTGTTGTCTCAGCTGCAGTCAGCAGTCAACAGTCAGCAGCCAGCTGCCAATGTTGCTCTGTCAATGTTGCAGCTGCCACACACAGACACACACACATACACAGAGAGAGAAAGACATTGTGCTTGTGCTAGCTGCTGACTAGGCGGTATGTTGCTATTGTCGCTGCCACTTTGGCATTATCCGCCATCAATAAATTCCAAGTGAAGTGTGCACTTGTGTGTGGCAAGTGCTGCACAACGGAGCCAGCAGCAAGCTGAAAGCAGCAGCTACTATATATACCGACGACTAGTCCAATTCTCTATGCTTCACAACTTCTTCTCTGGCGTTGTCTATTTTCTTTTTTTTTTCCCTCTATTTCTTTTTTTTTTGTTGCTCTCCAGGCAACGGAAGTTCGCAGAGTGTAAAAGGGCATTAAGTGAACAGCAGGCGATGGCAAGAAAATTGTGTCGTTCCATTGTTGTATTGTCAGTGTGTGTGTGTGTGTGTGTGTGTTTAGTATGTACTTTAACCTTTCTTGGAGGCAACAAATGCATTCCTTATATTCCCTTTTTGCTTCTCTTTCCCCTTTTGTTATTTTTATTTATTTTTTTTTCTCACTCACTGTGCAAGGCTATCATTTTGTGTTGCATACTTTGTGGCGTCGCCTGTGCAATGTTGCATGAAAAAGTGGCGTAAACTTTACAGTGCCCTGCCCCAAATAGGCAGCCAACTGTGCCACGAGTCGTGTGACTTGCGACATTTCCACGACATTTGCGTTTTGCTTTGCCTTTTTGTTGTTTTCTTTTTGTTCTATTATAGTTTGTCGTTGCCTGCTGTTGCCTGTTTGTTGCCTGTTTGTTGCCTGTTGTTGCCTGCTGTTGCTTGTTACGCTAGTACACGCGATCAAAGTAAAACATACTTTTAGAGTCTTCAGTTTCCTACTTAGTCGTAGTCTCAGTCTCAGTCTCAGTCTCAGTCTCAATTGTAGTATAGTTCGAGAGTTCGAGTTCGCGTTCACGTTCACGTTCACGTTCGAGTTGTAGAACCTTTGATTTAGTCAAATTGCCTGTTTGGCTTATGCAAATGTGTATGTACATACATATATATATATATGTGTGTGTGTGTGTGTGCTTGTATTTTGTATATTTTGCGACACACACTCAATGTGGACTAATGAGCGTTAACCCGAAAAGGAAAACATTGAGAACACATGACGTACATACAATTTTTTATTTTTATTTATTTTTTTCTTTCTTTCTTCTTTTTCTATTTATTTAGCATTACTTTGCTTTATACTGCCTTGTGCTGTGGCCTGGCTTTTGCTTTGCTGCTAATCAAATATGTCGCATGCACTTTACAAAAGCAAACAAAACTTATAGTGCGAGACACAGACACACAAAACAGAGTTTGCTGGTTGATGGTTGTCAATTTCACTTGCCACACAACATTTGCCACAATTTTCACATTTTCAGTCTGGTAATTACAAGGCTTGTGGCATTGTGTCATTGTGGCTTGTATGCCTTATTTTGCCGCATGTGGCAGTTGTCATTTTTCAAAGCAAGCCTCAAGCATTTTAATAGCCGCCACATGCAAATGCGATTGACGATGACGATGGCGATGCCGACGGCTATAGCTACAGCGATGACGAGCTTAATTAATTAGCTGCATTTATTCAAAATGCCACACGACTCGCTTTATTTACCGTTCACTGTGGCAATTTAGCAAAACTGAAAACACTAAACTCTCATTGTGCATCTGTCTCTCTCACTTACACTTACACTCTCTCTCTCTCTCTCTCTCACTCTGTTTCGCTCTCTATCGCAGTTTGCCTGTCATTTTAGCTAATTAGCCCACTGTTACACCTTTGAGTACTGTACACTGTGCACTAAATACTTATTTGAATAATCATAAATTACTGTGAGTTATTACTCTATGGGGACATGCACGCACCTGTCCATTGTCGTTGTTATTGTTGTTGCTCATTGCCATTGCCGTTGATTCTTTAGTCTTTAGTTGACGATACGATACAGCGCAATGCAGTAAAATGTCACAGCAATAAATTTTCTTGTACATTTTAATTTCAAAGTTGAGCTAATTTAAAAAAAAATTTACAGGATATGTATATTGGAGTTGACCAATATATCGATGTATAATATCGATATATCAAAAAAAAAAGAAATATCAAACTGCTCTCCTGTCTATATATATAACATATATATATATATACTTTGATTTTTTTGTTTTTATAATAAAATCACAACACATTTCTTTATGCAATCAATTTATTGTGTGATTCACTTAAGCAGCTTTTGGAACATCAGCACCTTCGGGTTGGTAACCATTCTCATCGGCAACATATGAAATCTCATGTGTCTCACCATGCTCATCAACCCATTTGTAGCTACCCTTGACGGCAAGTGACTCGTGATCAGAACCAGGATTATTCAAAACAGCTTCAGCTTGTGCACTTTGACCGTCAGTTTGCTCATAGCTATGGATTAGATCAAAGGATCAACAGATCATTAAAAATTTATGCATCTTGTATAAAAAAAATATATGTATATTTAGTGTTAGACACTAATTCTTACGCATATTTGAAGCCTTCGGGTTCAACCTCTGAAAATTGCTTGACAATTTCAACTTCAGCCAATGCGATGGCAAAGAGAGCAACGAAGACAATTAGGAATTTCATTTTGAGTATGTTTTTTTGGCTGTAGCGCGTTTGATATTTCAAAGGTAACTATAACTTTTTGGCATGGACACAAGGTATTTATATACCAAAAATTGTTAGGTAAAAATTATGCAAAAATTAAAAATCGAAATGAACGAAAAAAAAAAAACAAAAAAAAAAACTAGTTTAAACAAATTAAATCAAATTAACATTATACACAATGTTTTGCTATATTTATTTATTTATTTTGTTGTATGCAAAATTTATATAAATTTTCTGTGTGTGTTTTTTTTTAAATCAAATATCTATTCAAATTGAAAAACATGTTAATTCAAATATTATATATAGTCACGCCTTAAGCTTGCTGCCATGAAAATATATGATATAAATATCTATCACTATGTGCACAACATTTATTAAATATATGTTCATTATAAACAATAATTAAATTAATTTCAATCAAGAAATTAATCAAGAACTTATGTTAGTTTTATCTTTCTTTTACTCTTACTCTTACTCTTTCTTTTTTTTTTTATATATTTATCTTTATCATTTTATATAATAGCAAAACAGAAGTTCAAAAATTTAGCGAACATTTAACGCTTTCGCTTTTAATATCAGCTTAAGATCAGATGGCATAGATGTTGCTTATAATATTTTTTGTTTGCCAAATTCAAGGTCATTGTCACAGTCTGACGTCAAAATCTTACAGTCACAGTCGTAGTTGTAGTCGTAGTCGTAGTCACAGTCTATCTTTTGCTTGTCTTGCTATACATGCGCTACGGTCTTCGTTACTAGACCTAGTAAGAGTTGGTCGAGAGTTACCGGTTTTTCGTTTTTTTTTTGTTTTGCAGATTTTTTTTTTTTGACTGCTTTTATTATTATAATAAAGTTTGCAAAAAATTAACACTTGAATGATAATGTTAATGTTCAAGTTTCAAGTTTTATTTATTTTATAATTTTTTTCATCTTTGTCTATTTTGAACATTGATTTTTCTGCAATCAATTTTCTATTATATTTTGTATTAAATTACTTAAATTAAAGTGTTAATTTTAATTGATTAAAAATAACAAAAAAAAAAAATAAAAAACTATAATAATAATAATAAAAAAAATTGCAAACTTTTTTTTTTTATTAAATTTGTTGTCAAGCTCAACATATTACAGTTTTGATATACAATGTAGGCCATGTAGACATTCGATATATACATACATATGTTGCACTGATGAATCAGTTGGAGAGCATTAATAATTATATAAAATTAGGACAAAGTTCAGGAAGTATTATGTATACATTTTGCCGACATGCAAAATATTTAAAATATGCGCATATAATTTTATGTTATTTCAACTAATCGAAAAAAAAAAATCAGCTAAAAACTGGTTTTATTTTTTTTTTTTCTTTCGTTTTCTTTTTCTTACTACTCAATTTTTATGCAGCTTAATCAAGTTGAGAAAGAAAAAAAAAATATATATAAATATATATATAAATCTAAATGGAAATAAATAATAAATGTGCTGCATAAATTTATTTTTTTTTTTTTTATTTTGTTGCACAGTATTAGGGATTAATGTTAGCATTATATGTAGGTGGAGTTATATATATCATATATCATATATTGATTTATATTAATATTATATATTGTTACTTACGCCGATTGCACTGTGGTGCTACGTTTGGGGCCTTGTTCTTGTACGATTAATGCCATATTAATCGCTAGCCAAATAGTTAGCAGTGGTGTTCGGGTGCTGGGCGTCAATTTGATTAGTTTGTCCATTGCTGAATCACTCATGGTGTTGCTGTTGTTGTTGTTTTGTTGTTTTAGTTACTGTTATTGTTGTTTGTTTTTTTTTTTGTTTTTAAAAGATTTGGAAGGAAGTTTTGTTTGTTTTTGTTTATTTTTCTGTTTGCAACAAATTTATTAAAAATGTTTTTGTTGTTTTGTTGTTGCTGCTTTTTGGCTTATCCGTGGCATTAAAAATGTTTTCTTTTACTTGTTTTTTTTTTTTATTTATTTATTACATTTACATTTATATATGTTGCTTTATGTTGTTCTGCTTGTTGTTGTTGGTGTTGTATAAAGTAAATTGTTGGTTGTTGTTCTTGTTGTTGTTGTTATAGTTGTAGTTGATGTTTATTGCATTTAGTAAGTTGTGAAATTTTTTAGTTAGAAAATTTTCGTTTTTTTTTTTCTGCTTGCGTTTTCTTTAGATTCTTCGGCTTCGACTTCGACTTTGACTTGTGCTTTTCTTCTTATGTTTTTTCTTTTTTTTTTTTAATTGCGGGGGCTTGCGTTATAGTCTCTCAGTCAGTGAGTTAGTTTGCTTTTTTATTTTTATTTTTTTTATATTATTTATTTATTTTTTTTTTGTATTTTTTTTTTTTTTTAGGCAGCGAGGCTTTCAGTCAGTACATCAGTGCGTGCATATATATTTATATTTATATATATATGTGTATGTGTATGTGTGTGTGTGTAGTGTAATTTAGTGTGTATATGAAAATGTGTGAGTGCGTGTGTTTGTGTATGTGTGTGTGTGTGTGTGTGTGTATTGTGTTAATAAGTATTTTGATGAGCTTATAACATTGAATTGTTTCTCTTGCTCTTTGCTGTATTCTCTTCTTCAATTTCTTTGATTTTAACTTTTGCTTTTGCTTCTGTTTCCTCTTAGTGCATGCGTTGACAATGATTGCACGGCAAGGCGTAGTAGCTTAATACAACAAGCATTTGAAGCTGTTACAACAGCATAGAATTTTTTATTGTAGCAAACTTAGCGGCAATGGGAACCGTTTGATGTCTTGTTGCAGTTGCTGTTGCTTTGCCTGCTCTGATGCTTGCTGACGACCTCTGCCACATTAATTGCCAGTTGCTCTTGTTGTTTTTGTTGTTGCTTATGTTACCGTTTCATTAGATAACTGTTTTTTGACTGGCAAATGCGCTTATTACTTTCTTCTTCTTCTTCTTCTACTTCTTTTATTTACTTTTAATTACAAGACTTTTTTTTCATCTTTATTTTTTATAATTTTTTTTCCTTTATGAAATTCTTTGAAATTGAGCCTTTCGTTGTCTTGACTTTTTTTTTATTTCTTGTTTGTTGTTTTCTCTCTCTTTTTCTCTTTCTCTATCTCTGTTCCTTTTCCTCTTGGTTTTCTTTTTGTTGTTGAACGTTTGGGGAATCGGGAAGGATTACGTGTTAGTTACGATGCTTGTACACGCATCCTGTGCCGCTACTACTCCGTTTTATTTGTTTCTTGTTGTTGTTTTTTGTTATTGTTATTAGGGGAAAGGGTGCCGGGGGGGAACGACATTCATTTAATGAGTATTAAAAAAAATTATCCTTACAGTTCATTATCATATTTCTTATTCTTGTTGTTCTTGTTGTTGTTGTTGTTGTTGTTGTTAATTTGTTCTTTTCTTTCTTTTCTTTTTAGACCCGATCGATGCTGGTTTCCGTTTTGAGGTTTTAGTAACCGTTTTTGAGTTTCTTAACCAAATTGACATTCCATCCCATTATATGACTTTTATCCTACTCTCCCTCTCTTTCGCTCTCTTTCTCTCACACACACACACGTTCTGTCTTCTGCTCTCCTTTGATTTTGCTTTTTTTTATTTCTCTTATTGTTATTGTTGCACTAAGCGTTTATTGTCCGTGGCCCTTAACTTCCTTTTGTTGTTGTTGTTGCTGCTGCTGCGATTTCTGCGATTGCTGCTGCTGTTGTTCTTCTTGTTGTTCTTACTATTGTTATTGTTATTGTTGTTGTTCTTGTTGTTACTGCTGGCAATTTTTGTCATTTTATGTGTCTTGATTAATAATTGTTCGACTATTTAATTTGCATTTCGCTTTAATTTTTGACATTTCTTATTACAATTTTATTTTATTTTATTTTTATATTACTGCTTGTTACTTTTCGCGTCTTTTCTGTTTAATTGTTTTTTATTTTATTATAAAATCAACACTGAAAAATTATAAAATGTATAAATATTATTTTAAAATTTTTTTTTTTGTTTTTATTTTTTCTTAAGAATTTTGCACTTTTTATTTTGTCAACGTTTTATTTGATTTTTTGTTTTTACAGTTCTTTTTTTTTTGTTTATTATATATTTTTAAATAAAATTTAAACACACAAACACACACGCACACGCACGAATAAACACTTTGCCTTTGTTTAGTTTTTTTTTTTTTAAATATATTTTTTTTCTTTTTAAAATCTTGAGTAAGTTTTAGCGTGCCGTTTTAGTCCTTAATATTTCTCAGCTGCGCGTTTGGATGCCGTTTGCCACAGTCTACAAAATGTGCCAGCCCGTTGACAGTTGGTTAGTGGCATTTTCTGAATTTCTTTTTGGAGAGCCGAGCAAGCAGCACAAGCCTGCAAAGCAAGCCTGCGAGAGAGACAGATACAGATGAGTGAGAGCTGCAAGCTGCCAGCTGCCAGTTGCCAGTTGCTAGTTGCCAGCTGCTAAAGAGAGCAAGCCAAAAATAGCTTGAGCCTTTGAGCAGAAAATTTTGAGTTTCAGCCTGAAAGTATGCTACATTTTCTGCAAAGACACGAACATTTCTGCTCTCAGTCTCGCAATTTCTCTCTCTCTCTCTCTCTCTCTGTCTGTCTATCTCTCTCTGGCTGTGTGCTGCGCCTTGCTGTGGGCTATGTGTATTTTCTTTGTTATTTTTTTTTTGCTTATTCTCCATTTGGATTTGGCTTTTGCAGAAATGTCACTGACAAACTGGCAACCCCGGCAGTTACACTCTGTTTAGCATAAACGCTTGCTACTTGGCTCCTGCCAACAACTAAGTGTGTGTGTGCCAGTCTGTATATGTGTGTGTGTATGTGTAGCAGGCATTTGCTTTTTGTATTGCTTGCTCTCTATGTGTGTGTGTGTGTGTGTTTTTTTGTGATTTTTTTTTTTAGTTTTACGTGTATTTTTTTTATAAGCGCATTTGATTTGTATGTCTTTTTGTCATTCTCGCTAACACACATACACACATACACACACAGACTTCTCTAACGCTCTGATTTTTGTTATTTTGCCAAACTCTTGTTCTTTGGCACATATCTCGTTAATTGGTTTTGTTTTGTGTGGCTTTTGTTGCGTCGTTGTCTTTAATTGCTTTTGCTACTTCTTGTGTGCCGCTAAAGATATTTGCAATTGTTTGTTGCAAGTAGCAAAAGCTCTTTTAACTGTAGGAATGTTAAAGGTTTCAAGCATGTTGTTGCCATGGCAATTGTTGCAATTGTTCATTGTTGTCAAAGAAACGCAATGATAACTAAATTATATAAACATATGTGCGATTCTCTCTCTCTCTCTCTCACTCTCATTCTTTCTCTGTCTCTCTTTCATAGAACTTTGACATTAATTAAAAATTGTGAATTTGCAACAAACGCTTTTGCAGTATTTGTTTATTGTTCACAATCTTCAAGATACTCTCAACTTATGCCGCATGCCTCATATCGCATGCCTTGTGCCTTATGCCTTTTGTTCTGTATGCTTCGCGCAAAAACCAAAAGTTATTAATGAGTTTTCTTCTTCTACATTGAAATCCAAGCATTTGCTACTCTTTGCCAGCCTTAACTCTCGTTTGCTTTCTGTTCCCTTTGCCTTAATGTCTGCCTTCTGCTTGCTACTTGCTGTTGCTGCTGCTGTTGCTGTTGCTGCTTACATTTTTGATGACCTACAAAAAAGGCTTAAATATGCAGACCCTAACTTGAACTTGCATATTTAATGGAGCGCACGGGGCATGGCATGGCACACGGCACAAGGCACACAGAGCACCAGGCACAAGGCACACAGCACACAGCACACAGCAAATGGCACATGGCGCAAGGCGCAAGGCTTTGCAAATTACTTAATCAGATTCTAAAGGCAAGTTTTTAATGGAAAAGTATTAAAATTTTCAAAGTGCAAAGTTTATCGTTAAAACTAATACAATTTTTATCTGCTTCTCTTTCTCTCTCTCTCTCTCTCTCGCTCTTTCGTATATAGTTTCTTAATATTTGATTCATATGCGTAAAATATATATTTAACTAGCAAATCATATGCGGGCTTAGCCTTTGGCAATGCAGTCCATGAAGCTAATCAACAAAAGCGCCGTCAGAAATTGCCTGCAAGTGCTGCTAAAGCTAAAGCTAAAGGCAAAACCAAAGCTAAAAGTTGAACAGTTGGCAGGCGTCTAACAACTGCCAACTGCCAAAAAAAAAAAAAAATAATAAAGGTGGAGCCTGTGGTAAAGGCGGCAGCGTGTGAGGCATGGGGATGGTATGGTTGTGTAGGGAAACTGACGATGGAGACGCGCACGAAAGACGCCGACGAAATTTGACGTCGCGGCGATGCTTTCTCACTTATGCAGAGTTACCTACCACATTCAAACAAAAACGTATGTACACACACTCACACAACAATATATATTTATACACACACACATACAGTGGCAAGTTGCATCAGACTCCTTTCTATATTTATTTAGGTTTTTCTTTTCATTCTTCTGTTCGTACGTTGCCTTGTAAAGTTTAGTGAGTCCTTTGTAGAATTCTCTCTATGTATGTGTCTGTGTCTCTGTCTGTGTGTGTGTTTGCGTGTCTACTACGTTGTGTTTATATGTGTTTGTGTGTGTGTGTGTGTGTAATGTGATTCTTTTTTTTTTTTTTTTTGTTTTTATAGGGCGTGCATGGTCACACTTTTCTTTTCTTTCTATTTTTTTTTTTAAATTCTTTTTTTTTTATAATTTTTGCAATAGACAAAAATTTTTATAATTTAATTTATTTTATTTTATTTTATTTAATTATTTCTTTTTTTTTTATTTAAAATTTATATTTCAATAATTTAACACATAAATGTCGTGGCATGTGTCGAGCACACGCACATATAGTCACACATACACGCACACGTACACGCTTACGAACTCACACACACACACACACACATACGCATGTCGCGCTGTCTACACCAAGAAATATGCATAAAGTTGGCTTCGATTTTTGCAGCAACGCCTCTTTTTTGTTTCTTTCATTTCGTTTCTTTTCTTCATTTCTTTTCTTTCTTTCTCTCTTTTTTTTTCTTTTTTGATGATGTGTGTGTTTCTTTTGTTTTTTGTTGTTGTTGTTGTTATTATTGTTGTTGTATTATTCGCAAGTACCGTTTGATTTATATAATATAATTTATAATTTCGTTTATTTTTTGTATGTAGAATTTTTCGCAAAATTTTTTATTGTTGAGATTTTTCTATACCAAAAAAATGTTGTATGTGGAAAATGTATCTATGCCTCGCTTGAACTAATTTTTTTTTTTTTTCTTATGTTTTTTTATTTTTATTTTATTTTTTTTTTGCGCACAGCGTTGGCGACGACAACGTCTGAACTCAACTCGACACGGACACGGACTCGAAACAGGACTCGGAGTCGACTCGCTCAACAACCGTTATTTGGGAAGCAAAAATTGAACAGAACTTCGGGTGTATTCGGGACAATCGGGTAATCGGGCAATCGGGCAATCGGTTGAGTATTCGGAACGAGACGACCAACTGGCACAGTCTCACTTACACTTACATCTCTATATATATATATATATACATATAATATTGTATGCATGTGTATGTGTGTGTTTTTAACACGAATCTGCAAATTTCTGGGTGCGACTAGGCAGCCGAACCGCAAAAAAATACTCATAAAAACGGCAAATGCCGAACAAGTGCAGCTTCGCCAGCCCTAATACGAAACCGTAGCCGAATCCTAATACGAACTGAACCGGGCCGAGGCTGTAGCGTGGGCCAACAACAACAATAACAACAACAACAACTACAGCTTTCTAGCTGTTGTAAGTCCCTGTTATTGTTGGCTTAAAGCGCACGCTACGCTGCTGGGCTATTGAGTTTTCTTTTTTTTCTTTTTTTTTTGTACTACAACCGGGAACCGTTTTGGCTCTGACTTCGGCTCAACGTTTCTGACTGTTTTCCCTTCTGTTTTAGCGCTTCGTGCCTTTCCACTAAACACTTGCTTCTACTGCTACTACTGCGTGCTGCTTCTTCTTTGCTTTTCGCTCACAAATCAACATAAATCAGCTAAATCGTCAGGATACAAGCACAGAGAGTTTCAAAGGCAACAGCAAAGACTGAAACGCAGATAGAGGGAAAACAAAAAGAAAGAGAAAGAGGTAAAAGCAATGGCTCTGACTGAGCCAGAAGCAGCGACTCGGCATCGCTAGTGTATTAGTATAACATACAGACCATTGAGTGTATGTATGTATACCCTGTAAACAATGAGAGTGTGTCATATTAGGCAGCGTGTAAGAGTATGTAAAATGGCTGACTACAAAGTACAGGGTATCATACAATCATGCAAATGCCATGTCAATTTATTTCACTTTGCTTTTGCACTTGCAATTGCTCTGTGCTTGTTGTGACATGTTGATGGCGTGGCATGCTGCTAACACACTTCACGTTCCATTTTTTTCCTCTTTTTTTTTTTTTTTTGCTTTTGATTTCAAATAATTATAAATTTTATGTGTGTGTGTGTGTTTTTTTTTTTAATGTTTCCTGATTTACGATTTGATTAGAAAAAAAGAGCTGAGAGACACGTTAATAATGCGACTGACATTTATGCATACAACTTGAGATTTTAATCGCATACTAAAAAAAAAAAAAAAAATAAAAAAAAATATATATATTATATGAGATATAATAAAAAGTGAAACCGAAAAAATGTCACATCATTGGAAGAACCGGTATATGGCAACGCTATGCAACGTTGGTCTGAGTTTTGTTTCTATGTCTGAGTCTAAGTCTGGTTCTAGTTCTGTTTCTCGCTCTGTTTCGGGTCTAAACAGGAACCACAACAACAGCAGCCGTGTAGACTATATTTATGATGCGCTGTTGATTAGAAAACAATACAAATCTCTAAAGTACATACAATATGCTTATTTATTATGTATATACAGTGAAGCCAGACTATAGTGTGCAATGCGCACTTTGAATTATTGTTTAAAAGAATTTCAATTTTAATTAAAAGAAATTAAAATTTGTGAATTAATTATAGTTTTAAATTTAAATTAATATAAATAAAAAAACAAATATAAAAAAATTATTTTTTAGAATTAAAACAAATAATAAAAAAAATAAAATATAAAATTATCAGTAAAATAATAATTATAATATTAAATATAATTATATTAAATTTATAATATTATTAAAATAAAAATAAATATTTAATTTAAATTTAAAATAAAATAAATTTAAAATAATTTAAATAAATTAAAAAATATTAATAATAATAATAATTTTATTAAATAATAAAATGATGAATAAAATACAATTTTAAAAATTATAATATTAAAAATAATTAAATTAAATTTATAATATTATTAAAATAGAAATAAATATTTGATTAAAATTTAAAAAAAAAATAAATTAAAAATAATTTAAATAAATTAACAAATAAAACAAAAAATAATGATAATTGTATTAAATAATAAAATAATAAAATAGTTAATAATAAAAATAATTTTAATAATTATAATATTAAAAATAATTATATTAAATTTATAGTATTATTAAAACAGAAATAAATATTTGATTAAAATTTAAAATAAAATTATTATTACATTATTAACAATAAGTAAAATTACAATAAATCGAAATTTAATGAAATGCATTTAGAAATTGTTTGCCAAAATATTGTACAATAAAGTTTTTCTCATTTTTCCTTTTAACGCAAATGGATTCTATATATTTTGGAAATATCAAATATTGTTTAATTGTTATCTTGTATCGATTCAGTAGTTTAAGTTGCATCAACATTGAAAATAAATATATAAAACTTGTTTATCGACTCTGCACATTTTTTGGGGTATTAATTAATTTAGCATTTTAAATGTTAATTTTTTTTTTTTGTTTTTTTTTTTTTGGTTTGTATTTTTGCACAAAACGTTTTGCATGCGTCTAAACTAGTTTTATACACATTTGAACGCTCATAAATATTTTTCGTACAACGATTTGGTATAAAAATACGTTGAATCTGTTGATAAAATTATAGTTACCTTTGAAGTTTCAAACGCGCTACACCCAAAAAAACCAAAACAAACTCAACATGAAATTCCTTATTGTCTTCGTTGCTCTCTTCGCTATCGCTTTGGCTGCACCTGCACCAAATGAGGTTGAAATTCTCAAGTCAGTAGCTGATATTGGGGTCGAGAACTACAACTATGCGTAAGTCACATTTGAAATATTTTCAATTTGATTCAAATTGACAATTTATTGTTGTTTTTTTTTTTTTTAAATATTTTCTTAACTACAGTGTTGAGACATCTGATGGCACCAAGAAGAACGAAGAAGGTCAACTTAAGGATGCTGGCTCTGAGCATGAGGCTATTGTTGTTCACGGTTCTTACTCCTGGGTTGCTGATGATGGCAAGACTTACACCGTCACCTATGTTGCCGATGAGAACGGTTTCCAGCCTGAAGGTGAACATTTGCCCAAGCCCGAGAACTAAACTTGTCTAAGAATTAAAAAAAAAAAAAAAAACAAAACGAAATTAAATAAATGGATTATAAACAAAAAAAAATATAAATAAAAAAAAGATTAAACGAAAATGAAATTTGAGAAGTATTTTTTTTTTTGGCATTGCAACAAATTTTTGTTGAATTTAAAATCATTCTATAGGCGAATATATATGTATATACTTATACATACACACAGACACACACGCGTGCATACATACAGTAATAAATACAAGGGTGCAAATTGATTGAGTCTAAGTCTGGCGCTAAGCAAATGCTGTGTATGCTGCTTGCTGCTTGATGCTTTGCTGCCTATTCAAATTTATGAAAGCCAACAAAATTTCATATGTATGCGCGTGTGCGAGTATGTGTGTGTGTGTGTGTGTGTGTATGTGTGGTGAGCATAGCGACAGCGTCAAAATTAATGAAAACACATGCAGTCAGAACGTTGGGTAATTTGTCATTACGACAAATTTTGAATTATTCAAACGGAAATCTTAGGAAAGCAAAAATTTTGATTGCGACCGGTTTTTTTTTTTTTTTTTTTTTTTTTTGGCTGCGTGTCTGTGCGACAATTGTAAATGACAATGGAACACAAAAAAAAAAGAAAATTACCAGAAAAAGCAAATAAAATAATTGTCGTTAAAATTTAATGTAAAATAATTTTTATATATATAAATATTATCATAAATATTCAAATATTCAAATTTAAATATGAATATCTTTGAATTTGATGCTTGAATTGTTTTTTTTTTTTTGAATATTGTGTATTTGAGATAATCGATAACCCTTTAATTTACAGTTATTTTTCTATTTTTCTATTTTTATACACTATGCAAAAACAAGAATATTAATTGCATTTTTTTTCTCATTTCTCATTTCTCTTTTTATTTTTGTTTATTATTTTTTATTTTTGTTTTTGTTTTGTGTATTTGTTGCCCTGTACTCGAATTCGTTGTATAAAGCTATTTGCCCCAAGGACAAAATGAATTGGTACGCGAAATATGCGGAAAAATGGAAATGATCGAAATTGGCGTGCTGCTAGTCTGTATGTGTGTGTGTGTGTGTGTGTATGGGGGCCAGAGTAAATGGTGGCACAAATGGCCGTGTATCCGGGCCAAAACAGCAGCTCCATTTGGTCAATGGCAAATAAATCGTAAACGTACTATAAAGAGAGACAAATGTATTATGGCCCACAAAATGTATTTTCCAGCAAAAGAAAATAATGTTTTTTTCTTCTTTTTGACTGTAAAGCGTGTATTCGTTTATATTGCGTATACGTCACGTTGTACCGTTGAAGCTCCATTGCTGTTTGTGTCGGTATGTTGCATGTATCTAAATTGCGCAATATTCGCATATTCATGAGTTATAAACACAAAGAGTTGAAAGACAGAGATAGCGAAAGTGAGAGAACGAGAGAGCGAGAGAGCGAGAGAGTAAAACAACGACAGAAAGCTAAAAATAAAATGTAAATAAATAATTTGCACTGCGTCATGTCAGAAATTTTAAACACATAATTAACAGCTTATTTAACCCTGTCCTCTGTTCTCTGTTCACAGAGTCTGTGCTGGGGCTGACTGTGGCTCTGGCTCTGGCTCTGGCAGTGGCTGTGGCTGCGACTGCCACTGCGCCAGATTATTCTACATGGTTGCTCTGACAGCAGCGGGGACCAACAGCCAGTAGAGCAAATGGGAACTTTGGGTATGCTAGAGGCTGTTGGTTGCTCTTGGCTGTTGGCTGTTTGCTGGTAGCTGTTAGCTAGTAGCTGATACTGATGCTGTTGCTGTTTGCTGTTGTTGGAATTGGGAACTGTTCTCGAGGTCTGGGGAGTACGGCCTGCGAATTCATAAAAACGTTGTCTATGCTTGGGGCGCTTACAGTGACAATCGTGGCCTGCACCACAATTCAGAACTCAGTGTCAGGGAGCAGGGTAGCAGAGGAGCAGAGCATGTAAAAATTGAGAGAGGGATAAGAAGTGAACAGAAGGGCAATGACGACAACAGCATCGGCAACGACGACGACAAGTTCGAAACAAAAGCGAAACAACAAGAGCAAAGAATAGCAAGAAGAACAAGAACATTAACAGTGGAGCAGTAAAGCAATTGCCTTGCCACAGACACACACACAAACACACACACATATATTAATTTTATTTTTTTGAACAACGAACATAAGCTGGGACTATCCCATTAGATATTTCTGTCAGTTCTAGCTGTAACAGTGGCACAATTTGAAGCATTCCCATGTTATATGTATATATGCATATGTATATATCTGAGTAATATGATAGTTGAATTTGGCTAAATTTTTATGTGTAGATTTTTAGACTAAAAATCAAACTAATAATTCTTGTTTTTTTTTTTCCATAATTCATAATTCCTAAAAATAAAAAAAAATTAGGTTGATAATGTTCCAGTATATATATATATATATATATGATATATAGAATACTTAAAATAATTTTTTGTAATTATAAAAAATCTGCTTCAAAGTAAATATAAAAACTTAATAAATTATACTCAAAATTTATATATTTTTTTGTATAATATTGATCATGAATATATATATATAATGACTATATACAATTAATTTATATATTATATATAAAAAATCTATTACAAAATTAACACAAACTCTATAAGTGCAACGTAAAATTAAATTTTTTATTTAATATTGATCATGAATATATATATAGCTATATAATGACTATATGCATTTTATTGATATATATATAAAATCTATTATAAAATTATCTGCAAACTTTATAAATGTTACTTAAAATTTAATTTATTTATTCTTATGATCTTGATCATGAATATATATTCTATATAGTGATCATTTACATTTTATATAAATTAAAATTATATAAAGTCAGCCTTAAATTTAATTTTTTTTTTTATAATATTGATCATGAATATATATCACTATATATAAAAAATTTATAGAAAATCTATTGTAAATTATATTATTTATTTATGATAATGAACATGAATATATATGCTAAACATTTTATGCATACACATAAAATATCGATTATAAAATTACTGGCAAACTCTGTAAATGCTACTTAAAATTTAATTTATTTACTTTTTTTATAATATTGATCAAGAATATATATGGCTATATAGGGACCATATACATTTTATATATGTGAATAAAAAATCTATTATAAAATTATATAAAAAATTATAAAAAAAATTATAAATCTATTATAAACAATATAAATTCAACATAATATTTAAATAAATTTTTTTATGATATTGATTATGAATATATATGATTATATCGTGACTATATACATTTTATAAAAAATTTATAGAAAATCTATTATAAAATCATTATAATCTATTATAAATTGAAATTATTTTTTCACGATTATGAACAAGAATATATATGCTATATAGTAACTTTAAACGTTTTATGCATCTATGAAAAAAAATCTATTATTAAATTACTGGCAAACTCTATAACTTCAACTTAAAATTGAAATTAATTATTTCTGATATTGATCATGAATATATATGCTATATAGTGACTATATACATTTTATAAATGTGTATAAAAACTCTACGATAATCAACTTTGCGCTATAAATGCAATTTAAAATTATTTTTTTTTTTATAATTTGTTGTACATGAATATATATGTTATATAGTGTGCTACTTGGCGTACGCATTATAATTTTATTTATATATATTACATATAAAAATAATTCATAGAAAATATAATTGTATACAAACTCAATAAATTCTACTTAAAATTGAGAATTGTGTTAAGAATTTAAAAACTTAATTTAAGATTTAACGCATCTCAATTTCTTTATATGGTATGGCATGGTATGGTATATAAAGCACACTTAATGTCTGACTGTATGTCTATTTGTATGTATGTCTGTCTGTCTGTCTATCTGTCTGTCAGTCTTTGCAGATGTACAAATAAACTACATAGAAATATAAACAGTAAATGTTTTAACATGGGACAGTGACATTTGTAAAGCGCGTGGCGCAAGGCGTGGCAGCTGCTTGGTGGGTGGCAGCAAAAAATAAAAAAAAATAAAAAAAAAATGAAAGAGAGACAGAGATAAAGTGAGAGAGAGAGAGTGAGAGGCGTGTCGTAACCCACCTAGATTTGCAACGTGTGTTGTACGCTGTTGTGCCATGTTTTAATGTGTCAAACACCCAACAGCAATGCCAACAAGCACTCCCTGCTGTGGCACATCAACATTAACATCAGCAGCAGTAGCGGCAGTAGAACAAGCAGCATATACTTGGCTCATCATCATCATACTCGCATCATCATTATCATTATCATCATCATCATCATCCGCAGTGTTATCATCGTAAGGCACAACACTAACAACAACAGCAACATGATGATAGCTAAGTGGGCGTGGCACTGGACAAATGTGCATGTGCGATGTGCAATGAGAGTGAACAAAAAATATTAAAAAAAAACTCACACACACACACACACACACTGAGAAAAAAAAAGTAACATGAAGGTGGCAAAGACAGCGAGCTAAAATGTAGGCGACAGCGTTGTGTTCTTTTTTTTTTGTTGCGCCTTGTCAATGAAGCGAAAACGAGCGCAAAAAAAAACAAGCAAGCACAGAGTAGTAGCAACAGAAAACAGAAGCAGCATCACAGCAGTGGCAACATAAAAACATAAAAACAGCAAAACAGTAAAGCAAAAGCAACAGAAAATAATTTATTTCAGTTGACACATTTTGCTTTGACGCTGATACCCGCTGACCCGCTCAACGGGCAATTCAATGGTTGCTGTTGCTGTTCTGCTGCTGCTGCTGTTGATGCTACAGCGAGACATAAACACAGCAACAATAACTTTAAGTGTGAGTAGCAGCAGCAGCAGCAGCAGCACGTAGAACTGCCAGTGCTTGTGGATAGTGAAAGGAAATGGTAAGTAGAAGTCACTAGCAGCAGTAGCAGCAACAGCAGCAGTAGAAGCCTAGAGAGAGTATAAAAGAGCAGGAAGTGCAAATGTTTCTTTCACTTTTCGCAATTTTTTTTTTTTTTTTTGCTCCTTCTTCTTTTTTTTTTCATCTTCTCGTTGTTTTTTTTTTGTTGTTCTTCTTGTTGCTGTTGCTTTTACTGTTTGCCTTTGGCTCTGGCGACGTTCTTTTGCCTGTTACTAAATTATTAGTGTGACCCAACACACACACACACACACAGGCATACACACATCTATATGCAAATACACTGTGCGAATATTATGTGTTTTGTTGTGGAACTAGTTTTACTTTCTGCTGCCATTTTGAATTTTTAAAGCAATTTCCCAAACAAAATTCCCAAATACCAAAAAAATAATAATGTAGAAAATTGCAAAAAACTACAAAAAAAATATTGAAATATTTAATATTATTTAAAAATAATATATTAAAAAATTTACTTAATACAAAATTTATTTGAAATAAATATATTAATAATAATAAATATTATATAAATTTAATAAAAATACTAAAGAATTCAGCATAATGCAAAAAATACAAACTATAAAAAAAAAATTGGCAAATATTTCCAAAAAAAAAAAAAAAATACTGTAAAAATAAAAATACCGCAAAATAATACAAATTATTAAATACTAGAAATGCAAATAATAATATAAATTAAAAAAAAATTCATGGAAAAATATTTGAAAAAAATACTGAAAAATATTAAATACTAAAAAAGGCAAAAAATAATAAATATATGCAAAAAGTAATGCAAAAATACTTTCACTACTAATTATAAAAATGCAAAAAAAAAAATATATATATGTAGAAGAAGAACACACACAATAAATACTCGAAAAAAAACTTTAAAAATTACTACAAAAATACTACCAAAAAAAAACTACAAAAATACTACAAAAATACTAAAAAAAAAAAATTCTACAAAAACACTACAAAAATACTAAAAAAAAAAATAATACTAAAAAATATATTAAAAATACTAAAAAAAAATTCTACAAAAATACTAAAAAAAAAAATAATACTAAAAAATATATTAAAAATACTAAAAAAAAATACCAAAAATAATATTAAATATAGAAATACGAAAAGGTATTTAAAAGCAAAGAAATTGCTCGTAGGCGCGGTCTGTGCTGCTGTTGCTGTTGCTATTGCTGATGTTGCTGCTGTTGCTGCTGTTGCTGTTGCCGCTGTTGTTGCTGCTGTTGTTGTCGGCTTATGTGCCGTAAGCGCGCAAATTGGCTAGCCCTGTCACCGAAAATAAGTTTTCACTCGGCTGGGCAAGGCTGTGTGCGACGCTGTGTGCTTTGTGTGCAGATCTCTGCTATGTGTGTGCATGGGGGCGTATACATAATTTGGCTGGGGCTCTGCATAAAATTTTTGGACACATAAAAGGCGCAACGGCAACGACAACGACAACGACAACGGCAGCGGCAATGGCAATGGCAAACGACGATGGCAAGTGGCAAGTGCCCAGTCGGCAGGTAAAGCGTGTAGCTCAAAGACTGGCAACACTTATTATTGTTTGAGCAGCAACGGCAACAACAACAGTAACAACAACAAACACAGCAACAACAATCAAAGGCAGGAACAGCAAAAGCAACAGCAACAATAAATGTATGGCACATTCTACAGCGCAAGCGTTTTGCCCGGGAATTTTCAGTTGTTGCTACACACACAGAGAGAAAGAGAGAGAAAGAGAGAAAGAGAGAAAGTTTACCAGCTGCTTTGGATGCTGCCCAGTTAGTACGCGCTCTCTCCCTCTCTCTCTCTCACTCTCTCGCTCTTGCTCTCCACCATTGCTCTCACACTTTACAGTTTTTGTGTGTTATGCGTCGCGCGCCTTTTCTTTTGTCGTCGCTTGTCTCGTCTTTTGAGTTCGTCGTGTCTTTTGCTTTTTCTGTTTGCATTGTAGATTTTTGCGTTTTCTTTTCTTTACACGCATGTGTGTGGTTGCTATGTATGTGTGTGTGTGTGTGTGTGTGCGATATGTGTGTGTGTGCCTTTCATTTTTCTTACACCTTAAGACCAAACAATTTTCCAACGCCACGCACTCAATTTAATTTTTGTTGCAACAAAAACAAAATTGCTGTTGCTGCTTGTTGTTATTGTTGTTACTGTTGTTGTTGTTGTTGTTGTTGTTGTTGTTATACTTAGCCACAGCGCCAATATACCCCACAAATTGTAGCATATACTCAGCTGCCACAATTGCGTATGTTGTGCGATTAATCTAAGATTAAATAAATGTCTGTGTGTCTGCTTATGTATGGCAGTTAAAGTGAGAGTGAGACAGACAGAGAGAGTGTGAGAGAGAATGAGAGAGAGAGAGAGACAGCGCTGTTTGTGGCTGGCATTTGTTTCCACTTGTTGTTGCTTTTCGCGTTGATTTGTTGTATTTGTATTTTTATTTTTATTTTTTTTATATTTTTTTTTTTTTTTTTGGATATTATTTTCTATAGCAGCAGCAAATGCTGCGTGTTTAGCTTTAACTGCCTACTGAAATTTGGCTATAGAGTAACTGCAAGTCGTGCAAGCATATAGCTTTGCATGTGTGTGTGTGTATGTGTGTTTATATATTATATTTTATATGCTGCTTAGCTTTCAGTGCGTGACCTTTTCTTTTATTTTTACGTTGCTGCCGTTGCCGCTGCTGCTACTCCTGCTGCTGCTACTGTTGTTGTCTGCTTGTCTTTGCCTTAAGTTTTGGCTATATATATTTATGTACATATATAATATATATACAATTTATATATGTATGTGTGTTTGCTGCTTCCCTTCCACTGCTACTGTTACTGCTGCTTCTTTTTTTTTTTTTTAGCTGAACGTCTTTGAAGCTCTCTGGTTTCCCCACTATACACTGTACAAATTAGCATAATGGATTTTTTTGTCAAAGTGTATCCGACATCTTTGTCGGCTTTTTGTAAGATATATGTATATACATATGTATTTGTGTACAATTCTCTCTCTCTCTCTCTGTGTGTTTTGTTGCGGAATTTTGCGGTTGTAGCTAATCACGAAATGCATTTCACATTTGCCTAATCATTTGGCTTAATTAATTGACAGCAAGATGCCAGAAACGTAAAGCGTAGCGCAAGGCAAGGCAAAACGAAGTGAAGTGAAGGCCAAAGGCAACAGGTATATAAAGAAAATTGAGCAAGGCAATTGTCACAATGGGGTTGGGTGGTGGAAGGGGAGTTAATGTTGGGGGGATGGTTTGCCTCAGCAAATGCTTTCAGCCAATCAACCGCAAATTCATTAGAATCAAAATAACTTTGAGCTTTGATTTTGCACAATTTTTTTTTTTTTGCCAAAAACCGCAGTTCAATTAGTCTAATACACTTGATGACTATAAGTTGTAGCGATACTCATCCTACCATTCTCTCTCTCTCTCGCTCTCACACAGAGAGACACTTGCACTTATTATATGTAGTTAATGCTTTTGAGTTTTTTTTTTTTGTCGCTTGCTGTGTGGCAGCTTAAAGTTGCCGTGGCATAAATTATATTAAAACATATTAATAATTAAAGCGCGTGAAAAGTGAGAAAAGAAAATGTGTCCCATAATAAAATCTAACATATATACACACACACACTCACACACACACACACATACATAGAGAGAGCAAGCATACATATAGAAATATTAAGCATACGCATTGTTGTGCAAGTAACAGCATCAGCAGCAGTAGCAGCAGTAGCAGCAGCAAATGTCTGTGCGTTGCATGAAAGGGCAACACACTAAAAGAGCGAGAGAGAATGTGAGCGAGTGAGAGAGAGAGAGAGAGAGCGAGAATTTGTTTTGAAGCTGGGGATGCTGCTCGTTTTGCTCTCAGCTGCAAAATGTTAAACGAATTGATGCTGCGAGAGCGAACAGACAGAAAACGCAAGTGTAGGAGAGAGAGAGAGAGAGTGAGCATGGAAGAGAGCGCTCTCACTCTCTCTGTCTCTCTCTCTTACTCACTCTGTATATATTTAACGAGAAGTGGATTCGTTTTAGCGGCCATTGCACGGCCTAGTGTTTTTGAGTTACAGTTACCCGCATGACGTCATTAAAGCCACAGCCTCACCTTGCACACAAACACACACACACACACAGAGAGACATATAGAGAGAGAGAGAGAGAGAGAAAGATACAGTGGCACACATACACATTGATGGCAATGATGAGGTGGCACAGCCAGGGCCACAACTCACAGCATCATTATAACACAGCCAGCATGCCACACAAACACACACACACACACACACGCAGCATGCCGCTTGCCGCATGCCTAATGCCTCATACAACACACGCACGCTTAAGCAATGCTTGCTCGCATCTGTTAGTTGTCGTCGCTGCGTGCGTGCTATGTCTCTCTGTATGTGTGTGTGTGTGTGTGTGTCAGTGAAATATTTGCGCGTTTTTATTCGCTTTCGAGCAGCTCTGGTTTTTGTATTTTTTTGTTTTTTTTTTTTTTTGCAGTAGCAGCAGCAGGTAGCGTTCGAGCGCGCGCTCAACCATTTGGGGCCGTTTGTCATGCATTTTTCATTTTGTGCAGCAGCAAAATGTTAACGTCGCCACGTGAACAACAATAACAACAAATACAAACACACACGCAAACACTATGCTCTTCTAATCTATATACACTCCCACACACATACACATACACTCATACTCATACTTATACTCATACTCATATTCACATTTGCACTCATACTCATACTCATACTGATACTGACAACAGTCAACACACTTACAAGTTCACAGAGTCAATTCCCATTTCACATACTCGCTTACAGCTCTCACTCCTTTCTCTTTCTCTCTCTCAGTGCCTGCTGCCTGCCATGCTACTATCACTTTGTGTGTATATGTTGTGCCTGTCATTTTGACATTTGTTTACATATTTATGTCAGTCAGTCAGTCAGTCAGTCAGTCATTCAGTCAGTCAGTCGGACGGTTTGCCAAGTTTCGTTGCCTATACTGTGTTTGTCGAGCTAGGCTGAGCTTTAGTTCACTTTAGTTTTAGTTTTGTTTCGTTTTACTTCATTTCACATTTCGCACTCATGTTGTGTGTCCCCAGCGCTTTACCTTTTTTTTTTTTTGTTTTTGTTTGCCTGCCATTCACTTGCTTCTCTCTCTCTCTGTCTCTCTCTGTCGTTTTGTCACTCCATCTCTGTCTCTGTTTGTGTCGCTAGTCGCTTGGCAGCAGGCTCCTGTCACAGACTTCCACGTTGACTTGGCCTTCTGTATTCTGTCCTCGGCTTTGTGTACGTATGTGTGTGTGTGTGTGTATGTGTGTGTTCACTTGTGTTTCAGCTTGTTAAATATCTCATACTGCCAACTGCAGCTTGCCTTTCCTGTCTTTCACTTTTTTTCTTTTTTTTTTTTCATTTTCATTGCTCTACGTTTTTTTTTTTTTTTTTTTTTTAGGTGTGGACGTTGCTTGTCTGATCTTTTATCATCATCAGCGTCCAAGCATTGGACAGTTTTATGACTAACTCACAGGTAAACAAATCTGCATTTCAACTGACAGATACTCTATAGGGATTGGCTAAAGATTTTTTTTTTGGCTCTTTCAACTATTTGCCTTTAGTTTTGCGACAGACAGACTTTAATAATTTGACTATAACTTGGCTATAGCTAAGCTTCTATTCTAACTATAGTTGCCAATGACTATATGCTGGCAATATCTTGACAATTTCTTGATTATAATTATGATTATTATTTGACTAAATTTTTATAATATTTTGATTATATTTTTAATATATTTTAATTGCACTTTGACAAGTTCTTGGCTTACATCCTTGCAATATTTTCACTATATTTCTAGAGCATAGCTTGACTATATGCTAATTATACTATGACAATGTCTTGATTATAGCTTGCATATATCTTTATAAAATTGTAACTATATTCTTACTATATCTTTATTATATTTTAATTATATCTAGACAATTTGTTGTTTATATTTTGTCTATATCCTGGAATAATCTTAACATTATACTGACTATACCTTGACAGTACTTTGACTATAACTAGACTATATCCTAAATTATATCTTTACAATATATTACATTCAATGTACCATGACTCTAACTAAACTTTAGCTTTCCTCTAAGTGAAGTTAATTTACCTATACTATATCCAAGATATATCTATGCAATATCTATACTATATCTATTCTATATCTAATCTATACTTATGCCTATACTATATCTAAACTCTACCTATACTATGTCTAAGATATATTTATACAATATCTATGCAATATCTATACTATACCTATACTATACCTATACTATACCTATACTATATATAAGCTATATCTATTCAATATCGTTGCCTTTCAACTCAACTTCTACACCCATTACTCAACGAAACTACATAGCAAAACTCTATTCAAACTATTCAAAGTTTAGCTTATATATCACGCTTTGGCCTTTCAATCACATTCGTTGCGCTTCTAACTTTTATTTTCCGCTTTCAAACACACCCTGCGTATACTTAATGAGCGAACTAGTCAGATTTTGTGAAGCTTTGCTGTTACTACTACTGCTGCTGCTGCCATTGCTGCTGTTGCTGCTGCTGCTGCTGCTGCTAGCGGTAAACGATGTACGTCAGGCACTTCCGGTTTCATTAAAACAGCTGCAAAATGCCGTAATGCGAATCTGAAGTTAACTGCAAAAAATTGCCAACACGCTGAACGTTCGTTAAGAACCAAAAAGAAAAAAAGAAAAAGAAAAAGAAGAAAAACTCATTTCATGATGGCAGCAGAAATTACTACTACATCATAGCGTTAAACCCTTTAGAAGACACAGAACACAGAACACAGAACACTGAACGGACTTTCGTTACGTATGCAAAATTGTGTATATAAATCTGCATACATAACTCAACGCAGCTAAAACACTGAAAACTTGACTGGACTGGGCAGCAGCTATTAATAAACCAGTGTCAAAGTTTCATCAAATTTCCAGTAAATTTTTGAATATATATTTTTAAGTGTGGGTCGTAGTAGAAGTGAAGGTGGAGGTGGAGGTGGAGGTGGAGGTAGAGGTAGAGGTAGAGGTAGAGGTAGAGGTAGAGGTAGAGGTAGAGGTAGAGGTAGAGGTAGAGGTAGAGGTAGAGGTAGAGGTAGAGGTAGATGTGGAAGTAGAGGTAGAAGTGGAAGTAGAGGTAGAGGTAGAGGTAGAGGTAGAGGTAGAGGTAGAGGTAGAAGTGGAAGTAGAGGTAGATGTAGAGGGGGATGGGGAGCCTCCATCTATATAAAAATGTAAGTGTAGAGGCAATGGGAAGCCTTCATCTATATTAAAGTGTAGAAAGAGAAAGATTTAGAGGTAGAAATCAGAGGAAAAAGCCAAAGGCAGATACACAGTCATTGCCATTTAGTCGGAGCCTTACCCAAAGCCATAGTCAGAGCCAGTAACAAAGCAGCGAGCAAGCAGCAAGCAGCAGGCAGCAGTCAGCAGGCAACAGCCAGCAGCTAGCAGCCACTGTAATCAGTGTGCATAAACAATGTGGCAGCACTGTGGGATTGCGATGTTGCCCCTAGTACAAATATCTCAAACATCTCAACTGTAGTCGAAATGTAACTTCACTGTGCAGCCTCAACTTTTCTCTTGTTGGCTTTGATTAAACTTTTTCCCTAAGCGGCTTAAAAAGTGCAACAAAAACACAACAACAACGACAACAACAACAAGAGGAACAACAACAATGCAAAAAAAAACATAAGCAAAGCTGCAAAGTTATGTGCACGAAATACATAAATAAAATTCATAAAAGTGGCAAGCAAGCAGAAAGAGTAAGAGATACAAAAGGGGAGCGGTAGTTGAGTTGAGCGAGAGTGAATGAGTTGTATAAGGGGGAAAGAGAGACAGAGTGAGAGAGAGTGAGAGAGAGAGACAGTGAGAAGGCAGTGTAGCTGAAGTCAGCATGCGTTAACCTTTGGCATTTTTAATTAAACGAACAACACATAAAATATCGACACTTCAATTGCAAAAAAAAAAAAAAAGATGAAGCAGCAACAGCAACGGCAGCAGCAGCAGCAGAAATATTTATATACATATAAAAGAGGCGTGGCGGTGGTAGTGAAGAGTAGAAGAGAGAGAGGGGGGAGAGGTGGTGTGTATGTGGTGAAAAATAGCTGGCAGGCAGCAAATTAAGCAGGCAAAGACGCAGGTAATGGAGAAGCTGTAGCTGCTTTTGCCGACGGAACGTAACGAACCGCACCGAGCGCAGCCGAGTGTGTTGTATTGCATTAAAAGGTGAACGAGGACAGTAGACACAGAGCTGAAGACGGCGAAGAGGCAGCGATGCCAAATGAACGAGCCTATTAACAGCAACAAGGACGATAGCAGCAGCAGCAGCAGCAGCAACGACAGCAACAACGACAGCAACAGCAGCAATAGAGAAGCGACAGCAACAACAAGCAGCAGTAGCAGCAGCAACAACTACAAATACAATAACAACACTAACCACAACAACAACAAACACAACAGCAACAACAACAACAACAAGCAGCAGCAGCATAAGCAGCAGCATCAGCAGCAGCATCAACGGCAGCAGCAGCAGCAGCAGCAGCTCTTAATTAAGAACTCATGTTAATTGTAATTATTTGGCACATGAAATTTTTATTAATTTATACCGCGCGCACAGCAACAACAACAGCAGCAACAGCAGCAATAACAAAAGGTGTAGTTGTAGCTGGCTGCCTGCCTGCTGCTGATGTTGCTGGAGTGTTAATGATGATGCTGTCGCTCGTTGCTGCTGCTGCCTGCTGATGTGGCCTGCTGTTGATGCTGATGTTGCTACTACTGCTGCTGATGCTGCTTAGTATGCCAAGAAGGGGTGTTGGCTAAAATGAAGCCTCGATCTGAGTATCAGAAGCTAGGGGTAAGCCTGAAATATAAAACGAGCAAATGATGAGGCTATGCCAGGACACAGCACAGCACAGCATACAGCAAGTAGTTCCAGGCCAGAGCAGAGCAGAGCAGTTGCTGCGCTCATAAGTATGCTACATGTTATGCATATAGTATATAAAGTAGCGTATTAGTTTCTATAGCTGTGTGTGTGTGCCTGTGTGTGTGGGGCATGTGCGTGTGTGTGTGTGTGTGTGTGTGAGTATGTTATAAGTGAAAAGAATAACATTATGTTTTGCTAAGCAGACATATTTGCACTAAAGTTCAACTAACTTCAACTTTTTTATAAAGCCAAAAAAAAAATTAGTAAAAGTTGCAGAGAAAAAATATATAGAAAATATCGAAAAAAATATATATAAAAAAACTTTGAAAATGTTTTGCAATCGAAAAAAAATTATTGAAAATTTTTAGTAAAAATATTTGCGTAAAATATGTAAAAAATATATGCGTAACAATATTATAAAGAAAATTATAAAATATAAAAAAAAATATTTTAAAAATAATATATGCAAAAAATGCTTAAAAAATATATATGTATATAAAAATAAAATGCAAAGCAATTAAGAAAATATATTTAATATTTAATATAATTTTAATTAATAAAAAAATATATGTGTAAAAATATTATAAAAAAAATATTTAAAAAATAATATATGCAAAAAATGCTTAAAAAAAATATATAAAAATAATATGCAAAGCATTAAGGAAAATATATTTAATATTTAATATATATATTTAATATATTTATTATTTAATTTAATTTTAATTAATAAAAAAAAATAAATGTGTAAAAATATTATAAGAAAAATTATAGATTATAAAAAAAATATTTTGAAAATAATCTATGGGAACAATGCTTAGAAAATATATATATTAAAATAAAATAAAAATCATTAAGGAAAATATATTTAATTTATTTATCAATTTACATTACCAACAAGTAATAATAATAAAATAAAAAAAAATACTTGCTAAAAAAAAAAATAAATAAATTGTCTGTTTTTTTTTTTGTTTGTTTGTTATTGTCATAGAAAATGTCGCTTAACGCAACTCATTGCATAAGCGACAATATTATGAATTGTTTCTTCCTCTTATGTTGGCAAGCTGGCAAACTGGCAAACTGGCAACGATTCGTGGTCGGAAATGGAATTTTGCAGTTCTACACCCAAAGTTTCCTGTTTTTTCTCTTTCTCTCTCTCTCTCTCTCTCTCTCTTACTCTTATGCTGTTGTCTGTCTATGTGTGTGTGTGTGTGTGTATTTGTGATTTGCACTGATTAAACGACGACAACGCGAAGCGACGCATTTGCTCTGCCTAACAGGATTAGCATTTCACAAGCAAAACCATCTGACAAAGGTTGACAGTTGACACACGCAACCAAATACACAAACACACACACACACAGAGAAAGAGATAGAGTGAGAGAGAGAGATAGAGATAGAGAAACACACTGACAGTGAGATAGAAATGTTATAGAAACTCATTTGTTGTAGCTGCTGTTGCTGCTGCTGCTGCTGTTGCTGCTGTTTAAATGCTTTTTGCATATTAACAGGATATTGTTGAGGCAGCTATACTAAGCGAGAGAGAAAGAGATAGATATACAAATATTTGTTGATTATAATGACAGCACTTAACACTCACACACATACAGAGAGAGATACCGACACCCACGCTGTACACAGCTTTTAGGGTATTCAATATTTGTTTTGTTTTCTATTTCTATTTCTATTTTTGTTTTTTTTTGCTTTCGAACAAATCAAGGTTGCATTTGAAGTAGTATTTTTTTTTTTTTGGTTTTTGCGACCTCATGTTTATTTTGCTGCCATTTCATTCATTCGCTTACATTTTAGATGATATTTCTAAGCATCCATCCATAGATTGTCTCTGAAATCCCTTTACACTTTACCCTTTCACCTTTTTCAACTGTATATAGCGACAAAAAAAACCTTTGCAGTTTCGAATTTCATTACAGTTTTTCCTTTGTTTCGTTGAGCGAAAATTGCAATGCAATCTCTTCTGCTTCTGCTTCTTCATCTTCTTCTTCTTGTTCATTCTCTTACCTCTAGCTTTACACTTTGCACTCTTCATTTTCATCTGCCACGCAAATAAATGAAACTGTTTTCAGGGGCTTTTAGTATAGAGCTAGCACATTGAGTGGGCGGTATACTGTAATATTGATAGAGAGAGAGAGAGAGAGAGAGAGTGTGAGTGCTAGGTGTATAGTTGCTGCATAAGCAAACCGCTAGACACAGCTGCAAGTGTAACCTCGACAGCAGTCGACAGCAGGCGGCGGCGGGCATATCGATGTCAGCTTGATAAATAAGAAATTTCAATTAGCGTTAAAACCAGCCTCTCAATCTGCCTATAGATTTCAATTTCAAACATTATACTGTTGCAACATATTTAAGCTGCCAAAAAGCTTAAAGCTTTTAGCTAAGTGAAGCATAAGAAATTTCCCTCTGCAGCTTTTACAATGAGAAATAGCAGAGAAATCAAAATGTCAGCTAAGCTTAAGGCAGCTTAGACTGAAGAGCTCAACAAGGAGTTGCATTTGCTGCTTAGCTTGACACGCAGAGCTTCTTAGAGCTTTAAGCTTTTACTTGCCTTCTGTATAACAGTCTACTGCCAACATCCTTTGGCAATTGCTCTAAAACTGTGCTGAAAAATCTTAAAATACTTTACTGACAGTCTCATCTGTCCACTTAGACTCTTACTCTCTTTCTCCTTCTCTCTCTTTCTTTCTGCATCTCTTTCTCATGCTTTGCCTTTGTCTAACTACTGCACCTGTGTCTTGCAATATTTCTTCAATAACTGCACAAAGTTTTCCTACAATCGTCTCGTTCATTAAACTTACAATTTTTGTTATATTTTTCATGCTTTATTTTTCAGTTATTTTTTTCGTTTAGTTGTTAGTTTAGTCCGCCTTTTATTTTATTTTATATTTTTGGAAAGAAGCTGAGCCGGTGACCTCTGCTCTATGTTAGAGTTCAAGTGCTCGTCGTTTGTTTTTATAAAATTAAAAAGTTTTTTTTTTTTTTTTTTTACCGCCATTCGTCGTTTCTGCTGAAATCTTTATCGCAACTGTGAACATTGTGAACTGTGCAAGTATAGAATGTGGCTAAGGGAAGGGCGGCCCATGTTTGGAGTTGGAGATTTTGGTCTTTCAGCTTGAGGTAACAGAACGTGTTCTAACAGCAACAATTGCTTGTTGATTTGGCTGTCGTGCTCAGCGTGTCGTGTCTTCCAAGTAAAAACTTTTTTTTTCTCTCTCTCTGATTTCTTTTTTTTTTTTTGTTGGCACTGACCTGAACCTGAATCAGAACACAGCATATACACACAGAGAGAGAAGATAGACTACGATTGCTATATAACTAAGCGCTGTCCAAGTCCAAGTCTGTTCGTTTTGCTGCCAAAGACAATTTACGGCCATGACGACAGTCTCTTCTCTACAAATTATCGAATTGCACACACACACAAAAAAAAAATGTTGTAAAACAAAAAATTGTATAATAAGAAATTGCAGATAGTAGAGAGAATAACGCTTGCAGTTTGCCAGCCAGACAAAAAAAAAAACACAAAAAAAAAACTTTTGTGGCCAGTTTCAGTTTGATAAGAAATAATTTATTTGTGGTCTGCGGTCACTTTTAGTTTGCCAGGTGCGAACACAACGCTTTCAATGGCCAAAGTCATTTTGCTCCGACAAATTGAATGTGCTGTTTAAACTTGGTCTATAGAGCGATAGATAGGCAGAGGCAGTCGGAGAAGTTGTTTGCAGACTAAAGAAATATAAAAGATAAAATTTTAGCTGTATAAATAAAGTAATGATCGCATTTGACTTTGTATTAGAAATTATTAGAGTTATCAACATGATATGTTGAGCTTATGATGCCAAATATCTCTCTCTCTCTCTCTCTCTCTCTCCCACACACACACAAATTTAAGCAGCTTAAAATGCAGCTCAACTTTTTTTTTTTTTTGTGTGTTGCATTTTCTATCTCTCTTTTGTCAGAGCTAAGCAAAAGGCAGCTTAGTTTGCTGCCGCTCAGTTTTTTTTGTATTCCTCTGTTAAAGGCTTTAAATTGCTTTAACTTCAAGCTTTTGTATTGCACTGCAATTCTTTTTACCTTTTTCACTCTAACAATTGCTGCATAATTTCATAATAAATACAACAGTTTCTGCTTATTGTATATGAACTTAATATTAATATATATTTTAAGACCAGTTAAAAAAAAAATGAATGCCGTGACAGCACGCGCATTTTAAAGCTGAACAATATACAAAAAAAAATTTTGGCCGCGAGACATTTCTATATAAAAAAAATATATATATATATACTATATAAAGTATTTTAATTTTGATCATTGCATTTGCCTGCAGCGCATTTAAATTACATTCGTTGATTTACAAAAAAAAAATAAAAAAAAAATATGACAGTGTGAGAGAGAGAGCGAGAGAGTGAGATGTAGATAACCACAATGTGAGCCAAATGCTGGACAACAGTGCAAAAAAAAAGGCAACAAGAGCTGAAAAAAAATATAAAAAATAAAAAAAAAATGGGCGTATAGCAAACATATTTAAAGTTTTTAATTTATCAGGCTTTTGGCTTTTTAAAATGTTCCAATGTCAGTTTGCGTTTCTTTTTTTTTTTTTTTTTTTTTGATGTCTTTACTGTGTTTATTATACACTTACAGCGGGCATATTTATTTTCAAGAGCAGCTTGTAAATCTCATAGAACGTGTTGGTAGATTATATAAAATATGTTACAGGTTCTTGTACAGTAACAACAGTTGTATGGCAGCCATAGCCGTCTGTGCATTGCTTTATCAGTTTCTATTGAAATTTAGGTCTAAGTTTGAAGACTATATAAATTAGACATATATAATATATTTTTTATTACCCAACATCAAGATGCGCTAAATCGTACTAATATATCACAGAGCTATCATATATATAAACGCTCAAAAATTAATTTTTTTTATACATTTTTAAAATTTTTTTTTTTTAATAATTCGCTTGAAATTTATATAATTTGACTTTAACAACGACTTAAAAATGTCAGTAAAATTTTGATTAAAATCTATAATACATAGAATACATACATAATACATAGAAAAAGCTGCCTGCAAGTGTATAAAAACTTCGTTGAAGATAAATTTATTTCTTATTTTGTTTTTGTTTTTGTCACTTTTTTGCTTTATTTTTATTTTGTATTTTTTTTTTTTTTTTTGTTGTGTTTTTGTGTTTTGTCTGTTTCATCATCATTTTCTTTCTGGCTCATATGATGGATTTAGAGTAGTTCAGTTTGGACATATGCATGTACTCTATATATATATATATATATATATAGTATATAGTACTACTGTCAGTTGACTAAGCTTAGCCAGCAACAGGCAACTTTTACCCTATGCACATTGCACACTGCACATTGCACGCTGCCCTCGGCTCATCATGTGATGTTGCTGTCTTTGCCAACTTGACCAATTTCTCTGTATTTCATTTTACGTCTCAGTACTTTGTCGTTTCTTTTTTTTTGCCTCTACATTAGACTTGTGCAGCATGTGGCATATATACTATTTGTAGTTGCATCTCATGTCACATGAAAGCCACAAGGTTGTGCGCCCAGTCGACAGTTGAAATTTGCAATGACATTTCAAATTTACGGACTATGACAAAGTGAGTTAAATGCATTTTGAAAAATACTCGGACAACGATGAATTGAAAAGGAAATCCTGAAAAGTTCATTCAGTCACTACTCCCTCACTCTCGCTCTCTCTTTGTCTCTCTTGCTCAATATATACATATATATAACCATAAAATGGATAAAGAGAAAGCATAACATAAAACAGCAGAAAATTTATGATGTACAAGGCAAAAGGCAAAAGCATAAGATGCAAGGCATGCAGCACAGGTGCGTTAGGTGCCAAAGAAAAAGTATGTAGAACTGCGCATAGTTCAAGTCTATTTTGCCGTCGAGTGTAAATTTTAAATTGTTTATGCAAGCAGCTAGCAAAAAGCAGCTAAAGCACAGTTGCCAGTAAAAATGATTTCATTTTATGTATCTATTTTTATTTTTATACACTGACAGAGGATATATTAAATTTTTGCTTATGAGTTTGTAATAAAAAAAAAATGAATTGATATTTCAAAGTTGTAAAATCTGTAAAAATGCAATGATCATTGTGATTATTTTATTTTAATTTAATCTTTATTATTATTAGAATGTAGAAAAATAATTTTTGGATTTTTTTTTTTCATTTTATTAAAATGTAGTAAAATAATTTTTATTTATTAATAATATAAGCTTCATATATATATTAAATTTTTAATATAATTATTAGATTTTTTATTTATTTTTTATATTATTATTATTTTTTTTTATTATTTATTTTATATATTATTATTTAATTATTTTTTTTGTTTATATATAATATTTATTTATATTTTTCTTTCAAGACCGGCAGTGTATCAAAACTTCGACACGCCGAAAATAACTTTGTTTTCTCGTATTTTTTTTTTTTTTAATTTTTTTTTCTTTAAAGAAATCGATTTGCTATTAGTATGAAAATCAGTATTTAATATTTTATTTTAGTTTTTTTTTATTATTATTTTTTCTCGTTTTGCTTTCAACTAGTTTTTGTCGCATATAAAATATCGTTGCATTTTGATGGCATTAAAGATTGATTGAAGTGTATGTACATCAAATATTGTCAAAATGTTCGTGTGCAGAGTTGAGGCCAATTTACCAATGCTTAGCCACAAAAGAGCCAGACAAATTTTGCTGCTGAATGGCAGGGAAGAAGAAGAAAAAGGTGGAGAGTTGAGGGGCAGCACATTTCATTTAAAATATATATTTCATACACATCACACACATACATATGCGCGTAGAGTATGTGTGAGTGAGCGAGAGGCATGCTGTAAGTGTAATTTATGCGTCTTCATACACTTCTCTGCACACACACACACACACACACACAATACACACACTGTGACACATTTAGCTTCACACAGCGAGAGAAATTTAGTGAAAATGTGTAACGTTGACCCAACGCCATGCCCACCTTTTTTTTACGGGAGGCAGTTGATAAGAGAGAGAGAGCGAGAGAGAGAGAGAGAGGGGGAGAGAGAGGTGGGTGTAGGCTTCATATTGGCCTGGCTGCTGCTACTGCTGTCCTTGTGCTGCTGCTGCTACTGCTGCTGCCAGGGCGCTGCCTCGACGCTTTTCATTTTTCTGTTTTTGGGCTAAAATACCAAATTACGACATAAATAATGCATAGATAACGAAATTTATTACATTTCATGCATCAGGCTACATCACAGAGTGCGAGCAAGCAACGTCTACTACTACAACACATACAGCAGCAGCAACAGCAGCCAGTAGCCATAGCACTCTCTCTCTCTTTCTCTCTTACACTCACTCACAGTGATTGCTGTCTGCTGCCTGCTGCCTTTGTGCCTGGCCTGGCCAGCCAGCCAGCCAACCAACCAGTCAAGCAGCTACGTCCGGCCTCACACACACACACACACACTCGAAGAGTTACTGTTGCAAAATGGCTGCAAATGTTTAACGGATGTCGTTCTGTCGCCTTCTAATTTATGGCTCATGTAAGTTGCTCTGATTAGTCTTTGCCGGGCAATTTTTATCATAGCCACAAAAATTGTGTGTTACTTAAACAAATACAAGTAATCGCTCTCTTTCACACGCACTCTATCTCACATACTTACTTATTCATTCACTCTCTCTCTCCCTCTCTCTTGCTCACATACTATCTCTCTCTGACATTCTCATCAAGTCAAGTGAAAAACAATACCTGCGTTTAAGGAATTTATTCATAAAAATGCTTGTTAAAAATTCACAATTTTAAGACTTTTATTTAATACACTTTACAGCTGCTATTGAGCATTGAGAATTTCACATGCTGTTTGTAACATTGCATTTTTTATGCAATATAATTTTTATAAATTTTTTTATTTATATTTTTATTTTTTTGCAGCAGCAGCATAAATTTTAATTTTTAGTATAGAAAATATTAACAATTTTTAAATTATTGATAATAAAATTTGATAATTTTTATTTTATGCAATTTTCCGCCTAAATTCATTATAACATAATGAAAAAAAAAACAGAAAAAAAAATCTTTGACAATGCCTAAAAAAAAAACTTGCTTGCCTAAAGTCTTTTTGCAGTGCATGAAATTGTCGACTTGTCAAGCATAAATTTATATTCATTTTTTTGTTTCTTCAGCTTGTCTGATGTCAGTCTTGCTTATGCTATATAGTATATATATGTATATATATAGTATATAGTATATATGGATATATGTTCGTTTATATCGTTGCCAGTTGCTTATAATTGCATTTGCATATTATTTGCCTTTATTGCACATGTCGCCCCGTTTGACATGACTTCCCAGCTGCTGAGTGGAAATTGTGTATAGTCTAAGGATGAGTAGAGAGAGTTGAGAGTTGAGAGAGTAGAGGGGAAAATGGGTTTTGTGGTAGTAGAACTTGGAACTGTTACGCGCCAAAAATGTTAGTTGCCAGCACTTTGCTTACTTTTTGTATTCGCTGCAAAAAAAAAAAAAAAAAAAATAAAAAATGTTTATTAAATGGCATTTGCTTGCGGCAACGAAATGTGAAAATGCGAGCGAGTGAAGGAGCAAGAGCGTGACAACTAAAGGGTTCAAAGTAAGTGGAGAGAAAATAAAAAAAAAAAATGGAAAAAAGAAGAGTAGAGAGTAGAGAGAGTGAGTGAGAGAGCAAAAAAAAAAAATTATGCATAAATAATTTGCATATAAATTATGATTGAAACGGCAGCGCAGAGGTGTCAAGTTTGCTAACCACAGGCGAAATAAACACAAAAAAAAAAAATAAGCAAGTAAACAGAAAGACTTTGAATTAAAGACAAACATGTTTATCTCTCTAAAAAATATTTTTAAATAATTTATAACAAAAATTTATGGTATATTTTTCAAGCTGCTAAATTAATTAGAAATCAAAAATTGTTAACTTGAGAAGCTTTGAGAAGCTTTTGAGAAGCGTGCAAAACATTAAAACTAGTTTTCTTGCGAAATTCAAATATTGGACACTCAATGTAATCCTTTTGAAATAGTTCACAAGCATCTCAATATCCTGTAGAAAATTGTCAAGGATATTCACCGCTTCATTGTTATTGTCATGACGAGTGCGAGAGATTGTCCGATGGCTCATTGCAGTGTCTTTGACAAGCGAGTGAGCAATAGCTAGCTGCAGTTGCAGGGCACACACAGCACAGAGCGCAGGACAACATCCGGATACACAGAGGACAATAGCATATGCTTTATTGTTATTGCCAAGTCTCTTCAGCTAGTTTCAACTCAGTCCGCAGATAAACAATGCTCATGCAGACACTGGCAGGGAGCTGCGCTACTGATGACATTTATGTGAGTATCTGAGCATATTATCATGTGGGGTAAAGTGCTGCAGATGTTGCGCGCGTTTTTAGGGCTCTAAAAATCGAATCTAAAATGAATTTTACCTTTTGTTGATTTGCTCTGACTTTTCCTTATTGGCTTTTGGCTTACTTCCACTGATGCGAAAACACACAGACACACTACAGACATACAGAGGGACGCTTTTGTTTGTTTGTTTGTTTGATTTGGCAGCATCGTACAGCGATTGCTTTCTTGGATTTTGAATGAGCTTAAGACAAATGTAAATATTCTTAGTGCTCACTCAACGCCGTACTATGGGGACGCGAGGACACGACAGCAGCAGAGCATTAGTCAGCTAGTCAGCGAGGTAGATAGATAGATAGATAGATGGATAGATTGCTGCCAATGGATGGGGTCGACTGATGGCAGTCAACCTCTTATGATGAATGATTTTGTGTGTTTCCTTTAGATTTGTTGCCGCCGATAAACTCAATTTGCTTTTCTGCCTCTGTGTGTGCGTGTCAATTGGGCTGCTCGTTCAGCAGAACCTCACAATCTCACATTACGCATACGCCACATTGGCGTTGCGCTGGAAGATACGATTTGCCATGCCATTTTTCTTTAGAGTTATAGTATGTTCATTCGCTTGTTATCGTCAAATGTCGAAAGTTTTTGAGTGATGCCAGCACAAGTTCTACTCGTAACTTCTATTTGTCCCCACCAGCGAATGCAAACTGCGATTTCAATTCGAGCAACATTTCGTTGCTTTTTATCAGATTCACGGTTTACATTTGTATTTGATGTCTGCATCGCGTATCCGCATTTTCCAAATGCTTTTATGATCAGATTATCACAGTTTCATTTTTGCGCTCGATAGAGCTGTATAGATTTGCATATTATATATAGTAGATATTTGTAGTAGGTTAGTTTTAATTTTAACAGCTTTAATTACGTTATGCGCTTTGCATTTCCGAGTGAAAAATTATTAAGTGCAATTTATCATTCAGCAGGCGCCGGAAATGTGTCTCAGAAGAATGCCAAGTGGGAGTCGAGGTAAACTCTGGCATGTGCTGCTTCTTTTTTGCTGGCTGCTAAGGAAATTGGCAGCCCTTGCTGAGATTACAAGTGACAAGCGACTCTGCTCGACGTGTATATACCCTGTATAATATTTTTCTATAATATTCTTCATTACATTCGACAATATACCCCTCATGGCATTACAGGGTATATGCCATTGCACTTGAGGAAATTAAAAGTTGCATTCAAATGCCATGCACGAGCGTAAAAATTAATATCCGTTCTTCCTTTTCTTTGTTTAAGCAAGCGTCAGCTTTACTTATGCACAGCACATTTTTAATAACATTGTTAAAATGAAAAAAAAAAACTAACAAATTTTTTTATTTTATTTTTTTATTTTTCTTGCTATGCTCTAAGTTTAATACAAGTTTGCTAGAAGCTGGCAATGCAAAATTCGTAAGCTTTGAGTACTGCGATTAAAGTGCGCAGCTAAAAGTATGCAATATTTTTACAATGTTTATTTGCAGCTGCTTAAAAGTATGCTACACATTTTCTATATATTTATATGCTGCTGCCCGAAAGTAGGCAATCAATTTTATTTATTTTTTTTTTTTAATATAGAATTTTTCTTTCCTTTCGTTTAATTAAATACTACAACTAATTTTTTTTTCTTATATTATGTTTTTTTTTTGTGTTTTCAAATTCTAGACATATAAAACAAACATGGCAGCAATGGCGGCTGCAAACGATAGAAATGTGGAGGCATAAAGTATGGCACATGTGGTCTGCATCCAGGCGACAAGTGGACCAACACAAAGCGACACAATCAGTTGGGCAATGAAGACCATGCTGCTAATTATGGCCACATCGGTGCCCAAACCACGAGCCTGCTTCAATGGCACCGTTTCACCATTGTGTACACGAAACTAGAAGAAGGAGTTAAAGTAGAAAACGAAAAGCAAAAGAAAAGCAACGTAATGAATGAATGGGAGGGGAGTGAAAAACAAGTAAGTGGTTAAAGCACATTGCACATTGTCGAATACTTACACAATTTTTGGCGTGATAATTGGCAACCAGTATGAATGGCATGGTAAACAATGTGCCATAGAGTATGCCAGCTGAAGTGCTAAAGACAAGTACGCCCCACTTTGTAGGCCAGAGACCAAGGATCAGCATGCCAATGCCATAATAGACCATGCCACTAATATAAACAGCCTTGGTGCTGCAAATATGTAATGTATTAAGTAAGTACAAAGTAAGTATATCTATCTCTCTCTCTCTCTCTCTCTCTCTTTGTGTATACTTACCCAAACCATTTCATTAGCTTGGTCACAGACATTGAGTAAATGGAACAGCTAAACGCATAGATTGACATACCCCAACAGCCAAAACGTACACCTTGCTCATATAGCAAAAATTCTTTAGAATTTGGTTCACTCGTTGGATTACCATGAAATACAGCCTCACCCACAAAGTCCGTAAAGTACAAACAATAGGTGACATGTCCCATCCAGCAAAAGAGATTTCGTCAATGCCAACATTCTCATCGAATATGGCATTATGAAAATACTCTTGAGATATGCACGCAATGAAACTGGTTCTTCAGCTGTTGATTGCGTTTCCATATCTTTTGTGAAATGATTGGATGATGATGGCACCTCAACGTGTCACAGTGATCACTCATGCTGCCCTACAGTGGCGATACAAAGAAACCAATCAATGGTGACAAGCCCCAGGCCATCGACATATGTTTATGATCTACACCAATCTGTAGTAGAATTGGTGAAACGAAACTTGTTTCGTCTATCTGCCATTTCAATGGCCATTGCAATGGCAGATAGACGAAACATTTCGAAACGTGTTTTACGTCGAAATACATGCGAATAATCAGCATCTTGTGTACGTGCATGATTCTCACGTGTTTTTAGCATATATTTAATCATTGGATTCTTAGCTGATGACATTTGTTCAGCCTGCGATGTATCTGCTGTCACGCCCACCATTTTGTTGTGCACTAATTTATAATGTTGTCGAAATCAAAGCTGCACCTAGAAAAATAAATAAATAAATGATGAAATTTATTTATAAAAATATTTATAGATGCATAGTTATAGATATATATGTAATATAATCATGTTCATGTTCAAGTATAAAGAAATCGTTTCATTTGTGCATTGCGATGTGCGTGATAAAGACATTGAACTCAATTAATTGAAATGGAAAAATTGAAAATTGAAAATTGAAATTGAAGAAACTAGTTGAAACTGTTTTAAATTGAATCATTTATGAATTGCAACACAAAAAATTGTATAAAACGAAACAAATGCATTTGCACAAATGCTTATCGCGACTGTGACTCTTCTTTGTTTCATTGTAAAGAAATTTGATTCGAAATCTGAACTCGAACTCAAACAAATCAAAGAATAAAATAAGAAAAGAATGAATAACAAAAACAAATACAAAAATCGAAACAAATAATTGGCACAGTAATTGAAGTGTCACAAGACATTATATATATATATATATAATATATATAGAACAATATGTAAGCTGAAACAAAAACAAATGCCACTGATTATTATATTAAATATCAAATATTATTTTTACTGGCACTTTGATTAAACACTTTTCAATTTTGTTTGTGAGTTTTACATCTGCTAGCTTAATTTCAGCTTCAGCTTTCGTTCAAGCTTTTTACAACACATTTGATCTATGGCAAAACTTGTCAATGTAAAGTTTGACTCACTTTTCAAGCATTGAACACAACAATTTTTTATATTTATTTATTATATTTTTTTATTTATTTTCTTTTTTCTTTTTATAAATATTTATTTATTTAAAAATAGTTGTTAAATTATTTTTTATATATTATTTTACTTTTTTATTTATTTTTTTTTATTTATTTATTTATTTTTTATTTTTTCACATTTAATGCTTATAATTTTCCTACAATTTTTTTTTCTTTTTGTTTATCGTATATAAATTAAATTAAAATTGAAAGCATGAAACTACTTAAAGATTTTGCCGCCTGATACTTTGCGTGTTCAAGACACAACTGATGAAAACTGAATTTAAAACTGAAACTGTGTCTCAGCCGCTGTCTCTTTTACGTCTCTATCTTTGTATCTGTTTTCGTCTTCATCTTCATCAGTGTCTCAGTCTCAGTCGCAGTCGCAGTTTGTGTGAGCTCTGCTGAGCATTGGCCAAATCTTATACATATCAGCGACAATAAAATGTTATTTATACAAAAAAATAAATGGAAAAAAATATAAAGAATAAAGAATAAACTAATTTATATGCTCTCAACGACCTCTCGTCGCTATTGTTGACCGACACTTTGCACTAATTCAACTAAGCTGCAATTTTTTATTATTTTTGGTATCTCTCTCTCTCTCTCTCCATCTTCTATTTGCTTTTTTTTTGCTGACTGGGTCAATAATTTGATTTTAATTAATGCACGCAAAAGAAACTAAAACTTGTATGCTAATGAAGCGCGATTAATTAGCAGCTCTAGCATATGATGATATGAGCATGATGATAAAGCGACCAAACCAAAGACAAGTGAATAAAGACAAGTCAGAAAAAAAAAAAAATTCTTTTGCATTGCATAAGTTTTGCTGTTTTTTTTTCTGCTTCCCCATGTCGATAAATTTTTAATTTAATTTTTCAATTTTATTACAGTTTGTCACGATCTAGAAAAAAGTTCTACACATAACAGATTAAGAAAATTATTTATTATCTGTTCCTGGTTCATAATACTAATTTCGCTAATTGTATGATGATTATTAATAAAAAAAATTTGCATAAATAAAAAAACACAACAACAATAAAGAAAAAAGGGTAATAAAAAATATTCACATGTATTTAATGTAATAAAAAAACTGTATTATAATTAAGATGCTTGCACTCAGAATTACAAAAATTTTCAAAGTTAAATAATCGCCTAGCATATTGCACTCCAAAAATTGCAACTTATAAATATGCAGATTATAATAATATGCTTAGCTGTGACTGGGAATTCAATTTTCAATTTTTGCAGGCAATGAAATTTCTCATTGCGTAATATATATCGAAAAGAATATAAGCTACAAATTCATTATAGACTTTATTTCTAGCTATAAATTTTTTTTACTTACTTTTTCAATTCTTGCGCTGACAAGCTGTTTATTTTTTTATTTTTATTTTTTCGCCCACACTCAATTTTTTTTTTTTTATTAATTAACGTTTTTCAGTTACGCTTCTTTTTTTATTTGAAATTTATTTAATTATTTATTTATTGTTTTATTATTATTTTCTTTATTTTTATTTTTCTTTCTTTCTTTTGTTGTTTTTGCTTTTCAACACTTGTATTTTTTTTCCGTTTATTTTTTTTACTCACTTTTAAAATTCAAGTTTAATGTCAATAAACTGTAATCCGTTAAAGTTTTTCTTTTGCACAAATTGTTAAACATAAAATAGATTTCGGTTTTTTTGAATTTCAATTGTTTTTGTTTGAGTTGCTTGGAACGAGCGTGGGCGTGACACTTTCGATTGGGCGGCGGCAGGGAATTCACTCTCATAACTTTACCCATACAGTTGAAGCGGCAAAATTCTAACAAATTTTTATTTATTTAATCTATTATTAAGCTCGAATTTTTTTTTTCGTTTATTTTTTTTTTTGTTATATTTTTTTTTTTCAATAACAAAATTTTCTGTTTGTAATCGTTATTATACTTTTTTTTTCTGTGTTATTTTATTTTTAAAGATTTCTCGTGATTTTTATATTGTATTTTATTTATTTTTATTTTATGTGATTTATTTTTTTTTATGTGGATTTTTTTTTGCTGGTTAAAGTGTTGACATTGCCTGCAGTCAAATTTTGCTTAGTTTGGCCAACGCTGGGAAATTTTCATGTCTTGCCAAAAATTTCCCAGCGTTCAGGCCAACGACGTAAACAGTTGACGTAGCAAAATTTGACTTGCGGCAATGTCAACACTTTAACCAGCAAAAAAAATCCACATAAAAAAAAATAAATCACATAAAATAAAAATAAATAAAATACAATATAAAAATCACGAGAAATCTTTAAAAATAAAATAACACAGAAAAAAAAAGTATAATAACGATTACAAACAGAAAATTTTGTTATTGAAAAAAAAAAAATAACAAACAAAAAAATAAACGAAAAAAAAAATTCGAGCTTAATAATAGATTAAATAAATAAAAATTTGTTAGAATTTTGCCGCTTCAACTGTATGGGTAAAGTTATGAGAGTGAATTCCCTGCCGCCGCCCAATCGAAAGTGTCACGCCCACGCTCGTTCCAAGCAACTCAAACAAAAACAATTGAAATTCAAAAAAACCGAAATCTATTTTATGTTTAACAATTTGTGCAAAAGAAAAACTTTAACGGATTACAGTTTATTGACATTAAACTTGAATTTTAAAAGTGAGTAAAAAAAATAAACGAAAAAAAAAAACAAGTGTTGAAAAGCAAAAACAACAAAAGAAAGAAAGAAAATAAAAACGTAACACAGCTTAAAAAAGAAAATAATAATAATTAAAACAATAAATAAATAATTAAATAAATTTCAAATAAAAAAAAGAAGCGTAACTGAAAAACGTTAATTAATAAAAAAAAAAAAATTGAGTGTGGGCGAAAAAATAAAAATAAAAAAATAAACAGCTTGTCAGCGCAAGAAATTGAAAAAGTAAGTAAAAAAAATTTATAGCTAGAAATAAAGTCTATAATGAATTTGTAGCTTATATTCTTTTCGATATATATTACGCAATGAGAAATTTCATTGCCTGCAAAAATTGAAAATTGAATTCCCAGTCACAGCTAAGCATATTATTATAATCTACATATTTATAAGTTGCAATTTTTGGAGTGCAATATGCTAGGCGATTATTTAACTTTAAAAATTTTTGTAACTCTGAGTGCAAGCATCTTAATTATAATACAGTTTTTTTTTTTTATTACATTAACTACATGTGAATATTTTTTATTACCCTTTTTTCTTTATTGTTGTTGTGTTTTTTTATTTATGCAAATTTTTTTTATTAATAATCATCATACAATTAGCGAAATTAGTATTATGAACCAGGAACAGATAATAAATAATTTTTTTAATCTGTTATGTGTAGAACTTTTTTCTAGATCGTGACAAACTGTAATAAAATTGAAAAATTAAATTAAAAATTTATCGACATGGGGAAGCAGAAAAAAAAACAGCAAAACTTATGCAATGCAAAAGAATTTTTTTTTTTTTTGCTGACTTTGTCTTTGTCTTCATCTTCATCTTTGTCTTTGGTTTGTTCAGTGACCTTAACCCATTAAAAGATTCAATCAGCTGTCGTTTTGTTAACATGCAATGGGGAAGTCGCTTTATCATCATGATCATCATCATCATCATCATATGCTAGCAGCTGCTAATTAATCGCGTTTCATTAGCATACAAGTTTTAGTTTCTTTTGCGTGCATTAATTAAAATCAAATTATTGACCCAGTCAGCAAAAAAAAGAGCAAATAGATGATGAAGACAGTGAGAGAGAAAGAGAGAGAGATACCAAAAATAATAAAAAATAAACAGTTAAAAGCGTGTTTCGCGCAATGGCAAGGTTAAGGGCATGTACTACGGGTTATCATAATACTTACGGTTGCTTTTAAACTTTTACGAATTTTCAACATTTTTTGCGTTTACTTTCGCGGCATCTTTCTTTACGCTCTACGTTTATTTTGATATCTGAGGCTTAGGCAGCCACCCGCATATGAGATGTTAAGCTGCAGCTTAGTTGAATTAGTGCAAAGTGTCGGTCAACAATAGCGACGAGAGGTCGTTGAGAGCATATAAATTAGTTTATTCTTTATATTCTTTATATTTTTTTCCATTTTATTTTTTTGTATAAATAACATTTTATTGTCGCTGATATGTATAAGATTTGGCCAATGCTCAGCAGAGCTCACACAAACTGCGACTGCGACTGAGACTGAGACACTGATGAAGATGAAGACGAAAACAGATACAAAGATAGAGACGTAAAAGAGACAGCGGCTGAGACACAGTTTCAGTTTTAATTTCAGTTTTCATCAGTTGTGTCTTGAACACGCAAAGTATCAGGCGGCAAAATCTTTAAGTAGTTTCATGCTTTCAATTTTAATTTAATTTATATACGATAAACAAAAAGAAAAAAAAATTGTAGGAAAATTATAAGCATTAAATGTGAAAAAATATTAAATACATAAATAAATAAAAAAAAATAAATAAAAAAGTAAAATAATATATAAAAAAAAATTTAACAACTATTTTTAAATAAATAAATATTTATAAAAAGAAAAAAGAAAATAAATAAAAAAATATAATAAATAAATATAAAAAATTGTTGTGTTCAATGCTTGAAAAGTGAGTCAAACTTTACATTGACAAGTTTTGCCATAGATCAAATGTGTTGTAAAAAGCTTGAACGAAAGCTGAAGCTGAAATCGAAGCTGAAATTAAGCTGGCAGATGTAGAACTCACAAACAAAGTGCTAGCAAAAATAATATTTGATATTTAATATTTAATATGCCATAGCTCATAATAATCAGTGGAATTTGTTTTTGTTTCAGCTTACATATTGTTCTATATATATTATATATATATATATAATGTCTTGTGACACTTCAATTACTGTGCCAATTATTTGTTTCGGTTTTTGTTTTTGTTTTTGTTATTCATTCTTTTCTTATTTTATTCTTTGATTTGTTTGAGTTCGAGTTCAGATTTCGAATCAAATTTCTTTACAATGAAACAAAGAAGAGTCGCAGTCGCGATAAGCATTTGTGCAAATGCATTTGTTTCGTTTTATACAATTTTTTGTGTTGCAATTCATAAATGATTCAATTTAAAACAGTTTCAACTAGTTTCTTCAATTTCAATTTTCAATTTTCAATTTTTCCATTTCAATTAATTGAGTTCAATGTCTTTATCACGCACATCGCAATGCACAAATGAAACGATTTCTTTATACTTGAACATGAACATGATTATATTATATATATATCTATATCTATAACTATGCATCTATAAATATTTTTATTCTTAAATTTCATCATTTATTTATTTATTTTTGTAGGTGCAGCTTTGATTTCGACAACATTATAAATTAGTGCAGAACAAAATGGTGGGCGTGACAGCAGATACATCGCAGGCTGAACAAATGTCATCAGCTAAGAATCCAATGATTAAATATATGCTAAAAACACGTGAGAATCATGCACGTACACAAGATGCTGATTATTCGCATGTATTTCGACGTAAAACACGTTTCGAAATGTTTCGTCTATCTGCCATTGCAATGGCCATTGAATTTGCATATGCGGCCGAAACAAGTTTCGTTTCACCAATTCTACTACAGATTGGTGTAGATCATAAACATATGTCGATGGCCTGGGGCTTGTCACCATTGATTGGTTTCTTTGTATCGCCACTGTTGGGCAGCATCAGTGATCGCTGTAAGCTACGTTGGGGTCGTCGTCGTCCAATCATTTCATTGCTATCATTTGGTATTCTATGTGGACTCATACTAGTGCCTTTTGGCAAGGATTTAGGCATTTGGTTAGGCGATACTGGTTACAATTATACAAATTGGTCACCGAGCAATGCAAATGCAAGTGAAACTGTTGCCGCACTGATAGCGCCAGCAGCATCAGAGACTGGTGCAAAGGCAGAAAATTTTAAATTCGCTGTAATATTAACAATTCTTGGCATGGTTTTATTGGACTTTGATGCAGATACCTGCCAGACACCGGCACGCACCTATTTGCTGGATATGTGTGTGCCTGAGGAGCAGCCAAAGGCATTGACTATGTTTACACTATTTGCTGGATTTGGTGGAACCATTGGTTATGCCATTGGCGGCATCGATTGGGAGACAACACAAATTGGAACATTTCTTGGTGGCAATATTCCAACAGTTTTTAGTCTGGTCACAATTATATTCATTGTCTGTTATCTTATCACAGTGACAACATTTCGTGAAATTCCATTAAAACTTATTGAACGTGATGAACTATTGCGTCCATTATCCGAGGCAGCAATTAAAAAGGAATTGACTAAGAAAAATAATGCTATTTATTATATACAAGAGACAACAACATTGGAATTGCAAATGGCTAATGATTTGAAGGGTGCTGATCCTATGCAAGGTTATCAAACAAATTATTTACCTGCCATTGCAGCAAAATCAAAAGATATGGAAACACAATCAACAGCTGAGGAACCAGTTTCATTGCGTGCATATCTCAAGAGTATTTTCATAATGCCATATTCGATGAGAATGTTGGCATTGACGAATCTCTTTTGCTGGATGGGACATGTCACCTATTGTTTGTACTTTACGGACTTTGTGGGTGAGGCTGTATTTCATGGTAATCCAACGAGTGAACCAAATTCTAAAGAATTTTTGCTATATGAGCAAGGTGTACGTTTTGGCTGTTGGGGTATGTCAATCTATGCGTTTAGCTGTTCCATTTACTCAATGTCTGTGACCAAGCTAATGAAATGGTTTGGGTAAGTATACACAAAGAGAGAGAGAGAGAGAGAGAGAGATAGATATACTTACTTTGTACTTACTTAATACATTACATATTTGCAGCACCAAGGCTGTTTATATTAGTGGCATGGTCTATTATGGCATTGGCATGCTGATCCTTGGTCTCTGGCCTACAAAGTGGGGCGTACTTGTCTTTAGCACTTCAGCTGGCATACTCTATGGCACATTGTTTACCATGCCATTCATACTGGTTGCCAATTATCACGCCAAAAATTGTGTAAGTATTCGACAATGTGCAATGTGCTTTAACCACTTACTTGTTTTTCACTCCCCTTTTCATTCATTTCGTTGCTTTTCTTTTGCTTTTCGTTTTCTACTTTAACTCCTTCTTCTAGTTTCGTGTACACAATGGTGAAACGGTGCCATTGAAGCAGGCTCGTGGTTTGGGCACCGATGTGGCCATAATTAGCAGCATGGTCTTCATTGCCCAACTGATTGTGTCGCTTTGTGTTGGTCCACTTGTCGCCTGGATGCAGACCACATGTGCCATACTTTATGCCTCCACATTTCTATCGTTTGCAGCCGCCATTGCTGCCATGTTTGTTTTATATGTCTAGAATTTGAAAACACAAAAAAAACATAATATAAGAAAAAAAAATTAGTTGTAGTATTTAATTAAACGAAAGGAAAGAAAAATTCTATATTACAAAAAAAAAAAAAATTGATTGCCTACTTTCGGGCAGCAGCATATAAATATATAGAAAATGTGTAGCATACTTTTAAGCAGCTGCAAATAAACATTGTAAAAATATTGCATACTTTTAGCTGCGCACTTTAATCGCAGTACTCAAAGCTTACGAATTTTGCATTGCCAGCTTCTAGCAAACTTGTATTAAACTTAGAGCATAGCAAGAAAAATAAAAAAATAAAATAAAAAAAATTTGTTACTTTTTTTTTCATTTTAACAATGTTATTAAAAATGTGCTGCGCATAAGTAAAGCTGACGCTTGCTTAAACAAAGAAAAGGAAGAACGGATATTAATTTTTACGCTCGTGCATGGCATTTGAATGCAACTTTTAATTTCCTCAAGTGCAATGGCATATACCCTGTAATGCCATGAGGGGTATATCGTCGATTGTAATGAAGAATATTATAGAAAAATATTATACAGGGTATATACACGTCGAGCAGAGTCGCTTGTCACTTGTAATCTCAGCAAGGGCTGCCAATTTCCTTAGCAGCCAGCAAAAAAGAAGCAGCACATGCCAGAGTTTACCTCGACTCCCACTTGGCATTCTTCTGAGACACATTTCCGGCGCCTGCTGAATGATAAATTGCACTTAATAATTTTTCACTCGGAAATGCAAAGCGCATAACGTAATTAAAGCTGTTAAAAGCTTAAAACTAACCTACTACAAATATCTACTATATATAATATTAAATCTATTATTTTTATTTTTTTGTGCGCAAGTAAGTGAAATGTACGCTGTGATAATCTGATGATAAAAGCATTTGGAAAATGCGGATACGCGATGCAGACATCAAATACAAATTGTTGCTCATAAAAATGCGAAAGTGCAATAAGAAACAAAAGTAACAGAAAGCTCAACGAATTGAAAACGTACTTTGCATTCACAGTGCTATAAACTTGACTTGGTCGATGGTTGAGTGAGAGTGTGAGTGCGAGTGGTGGAAGTAAGAAGAGTAAGGGAACTCATGCTCGTATCACTCAAAAAAGTTTTTGACGATAACAAGCGTCTCCAAATGGCAAATTCTCATTTTCGAAACCCAACACGATGTAGCACAGGCCAATGTGGCGTATACGTAATGTGAGTTACTGAAGAGCCCAATTGACACGCATACAACACACATGGCGAGAGTGAAAAAGAGATAGACAGAGACAGAAACACACATCAAGGCAGACTAAGGCACAAAACAAATTGAGTTTATCGGCGGCAACAAATCTAAAGGAAGCACACAATCATTCATCATAAAGCTAAGGCGCTCCCACAACGACTGTGTCTTGATTCTCTTATTCTTCTGCTTTATCTACTCTCTCTCTCTCTCTCTCGCGCTCGCTCGCTAAGTTCCCTTGGCAACAATCTATCCCGTGCTGCTGTCATATCCTGCGTCCCCATAGTTTGGCGTTGAGTGAGCACTAAGAATATTTACATTTGTCTTAAGCTCATTCAAAATCCAAGAAAGCAATCGCTGTACGATGCTGCCAAATCAACAAACAAACAAAGCAAAAGCGTCCCTCTGTATGTCTGTATGTGTCTGTGTGTTTTCGCATCAGTGGAAGTAAGCCAAAAGCCAATAAGGAAAAGTCAGAGCAAATCAACAAAAGGTAAAATTCATTTTAGATTCGATTTTTAGAGCCCTAAAATGGCGAAACATGTGCTGACTTTATGCTAGTAAAGTAAAACACAAAAACACAGAGAGAGAGAGAGAGAGAGAGAGAGAAACAGATGAAAAGACTATACAAATTTTATATGCTATTGTCCTCTGTGTATCCTGTGTGTCCTGTGTGTGTGTGTGTGTGTGCTGCATGCAGTAGCTATTGCTATAGCTTGTCAAAGTATGCATTAGCATTGGTTTATCTCTCGCACTCGTCATGACAATAACAATAAAGCAATGAATATCCTTGACAATTTTCTACAGGATATTGAGATGCTTGTGAACTATTTCAAAAGGATTACATTGAGTGTCCTATATTTGAATTTCGCATGAAAACTATTTTTAATGTTTTGCACGCTTCTCAAAAGCTTCTGAAGTTAACAATTTTTGATTTATTCTCAAAATTTTGCTTAATTAATTTTGCAGCTTGAAAAATATACCATACATTTTTGTTATAAATTATTTAAAAATATTTTTTAGAGAGATAAACATGTTTGTCTTTAATTCAAAGTCTTTCTGTTTACTCGCTTATTTTTTTTTTTTTGTGTTTATTTCGCCTGTGGTTAGTAAACTTGACACCTCTGCGCTGCCGTTTCAATCATAATTTATATGCAAATTATTTATGCATAATTTTTTTTTTGCTCTCTCACTCTCTCTCTCTCTACTCTCCTTTTTCAATTTTTTTTTATATTCTCTACTTACTTTGAACCCTTTAGTTGTCACGCTCTTGCTCCTTCACTCGCTCGCATTTTCACATTTCGTTGCCGCAAGCAAATGCCATTTAATAAACATTTTTTATTTTTTTTTTTTTGCAGCGAATACAAAAAGTAAGCAAAGTGCTGGCAACTAACATTTTTGGCGCGTAACAGTTCCAAGTTCTACTACCACAAAACCCATTTTCCCCTCTACTCTCTCAACTCTCAACTCTCTCTACTCATCCTTAGACTATACACAATTTCCACTCAGCAGCTGGGAAGTCATGTCAAACGGGGCGACATGTGCAATAAAGGGAAATAATATGCAAATGCAATTATAAGCAACTGGCAACGATATAAACGAACATATATCCATATATACTATATACTATATATATATATATATATATACTATATAGCATAAGCAAGACTGACATCAGACAAGCTGAAGAAACAAAAAAATGAACATAAATTTATGCTTGACAAGTCGACAATTTCATGCACTGCAAAAAGACTTTAGGCAAGCAAGTTTTTTTTTTAGGCATAGTCAAAGATTTTTTTTTCTGTTTTTTTTTTTCATTATGTTATAATGAATTTAGGCGGAAAATTGCATAAAATAAAAATTATCAAATTTTATTATCAATAATTTAAAAATTGTTAATATTTTCTATACTAAAAATTAAAATTTATGCTGCTGCAAAAAAAAAAAAATAAAAATATAAATAAAAAAATATATAAAAATTATATTGCATAAAATATGCAATGTTACAAACAGCATGTGAAATTCTCAATGCTCAATAGCAGCTGTAAAGTGTATTAAATAAAAGTCTTAAAATTGTGAATTTTTAACAAGCATTTTTATGAATAAATTCCTTAAACGCAGGTATTGTTTTTCACTTGACTTGATGAGAATGTCAGAGAGAGATAGTATGTGAGCAAGAGAGAGAGAGAGAGAGAGAGAGAGAGAGAGAGAGAGAGTGAATGAATAAGTAAGTATGTGAGATAGAGTGCGTGTGAAAGAGAGCGATTACTTGTATTTGTTTAAGTAACACACAATTTTTGTGGCTATGATAAAAATTGCCCGGCAAAGACTAATCAGAGCAACTTACATGAGCCATAAATTAGAAGGCGACAGAACGACATCCGTTAAACATTTGCAGCCATTTTGCAACAGTAACTCTTCGAGTGTGTGTGTGTGTGTGTGAGGCCGGACGTAGCTGCTTGACTGGTTGGTTGGCTGGCTGGCTGGCCAGGCCAGGCACAAAGGCAGCAGGCAGCAGACAGCAATCACTGTGAGTGAGTGTAAGAGAGAAAGAGAGAGAGAGTGCTATGGCTACTGGCTGCTGTTGCTGCTGCTGTATGTGTTGTAGTAGTAGACGTTGCTTGCTCGCACTCTGTGATGTAGCCTGATGCATGAAATGTAATAAATTTCGTTATCTATGCATTATTTATGTCGTAATTTGGTATTTTAGCCCAAAAACAGAAAAATGAAAAGCGTCGAGGCAGCGCCCTGGCAGCAGCAGTAGCAGCAGCAGCACAAGGACAGCAGTAGCAGCAGCCAGGCCAATATGAAGCCTACACCCACCTCTCTCTCCCCCTCTCTCTCTCTCTCTCTCTCTCTCTATCAACTGCCTCCTGTAAAAAAAAGTGGGCATGGCGTTGGGTCAACGTTACACATTTTCACTAAATTTCTCTCGCTGTGTGAAGCTAAATGTGTCACAGTGTGTGTATTGTGTGTGTGTGTGTGTGTGCAGAGAAGTGTATGAAGACGCATAAATTACACTTACAGCATGCCTCTCGCTCACTCACACATACTCTACGCGCATATGTATGTGTGTATGTGTATGAAATATATATTTTAAATGAAATGTGCTGCCCCTCAACTCTCCACCTTTTTCTTCTTCTTCCCTGCCATTCAGCAGCAAAATTTGTCTGGCTCTTTTGTGGCTAAGCATTGGTAAATTGGCCTCAACTCTGCACACGAACATTTTGACAATATTTGATGTACATACACTTCAATCAATCTTTAATGCCATCAAAATGCAACGATATTTTATATGCGACAAAAACTAGTTGAAAGCAAAACGAGAAAAAATAATAAAAAAAAAAAATAAAATAAAATATTAAATACTGATTTTCATACTAATAGCAAATCGATTTCTTTAAAGAAAAAAATTAGAAAAAAAAAATATGTATGAGAAAACAATGTTATTTTCGGCGTGTTGAAGTTTTGATACACTGTCGCTTGAAAGAAAAATATAAATAAATATTATATATAAAAAAATAAATAAATAATAATATATAAAATAAATAAAATAAAAAAAAATAAAAAAAAATAATAATAATATAAAAAATAAATAAAAAATCTAATAATTATATTAAAAATTTAATATATATATGAAGCTTATATTATTAATAAATAAAAATTATTTTTCTACATTTTAATAAAATGAAAAAAAAAAATCCAAAAATTATTTTTCTACATTTTAATAAAATGAAAAAAAAAAATCCAAAAATTATTTTTCTACATTTTAATAATAATAAAGATTAAATGAAAATAAAATAATCACAATGATCGTTGCATTTTTACAGATTTTACAACTTTGAAATATCAATTCTTTATTTTTTTCTCTTTCATTACAAACTCATAAGCAAAAATTTAATATATCCGCTGCCAGTATATAAAAATAAAAATAGATACATAAAATGAAATCATTTTTACTGGCAACTGTGCTTTAGCTGCTTTTTGCTAGCTGCTTGCATAAACAATTTAAAATTTACACTCGACGGCAAAATAGACTTGAACTATGCGCAGTTCTACATACTTTTTCTTTGGCACCTAACGCACCTGTGCTGCATGCCTTGCATCTTATGCTTTTGCCTTGTGCCTTGTACATCATAAATTTTCTGCTGTTTTATGTTATGCTTTCTCTTTATCCATTTTATGGTTATATATATGTATATATTGAGCAAGAGAGACAAAGAGAGAGAGAGAGCGAGAGTGAGGGAGCAGTGACTGAATGAACTTTTCAGGATTTCCTTTTCAATTCATCGTTGTCCGAGTATTTTTCAAAATGCATTTAACTCACTTTGTCATAGTCCGTAAATTTGAAATGTCATTGCAAATTTCAACTGTCGACTGGGCGCACAACCTTGTGGCTTTCATGTGACATGAGATGCAACTACAAATAGTATATATGCCACATGCTGCACAAGTCTAATGTAGAGGCAAAAAAAAAGAAACGACAAAGTACTGAGACGTAAAATGAAATACAGAGAAATTGGTCAAGTTGGCAAAGACAGCAACATCACATGATGAGCCGAGGGCAGCGTGCAATGTGCAGTGTGCAATGTGCATAGGGTAAAAGTTGCCTGTTGCTGGCTAAGCTTAGTCAACTGACAGTAGTACTATATACTATATATATATATATATATATATAGAGTACATGCATATGTCCAAACTGAACTACTCTAAATCCATCATATGAGCCAGAAAGAAAATGATGATGAAACAGACAAAACACAAAAACACAACAAAAAAAAAAAAAATACAAAATAAAAATAAAACAAAAAATACAAAAAAAAGAAATAAATTTATTTTCAACGAAGTTTTTATACACTTGCAGACAGAATTGATAAGCATTTTCTATATACTATACTAGTGCAATTTTAGCCAAATTTTACTGACATTTTTTAGTCATTACTAAAGGGAATTTCTATAAATTTCAAGCGAATTATTAAAAAAAAAAAAATTTTAAAAATGTATAAAAAAAATTAATTTTTGAGCGTTTATATATATGATAGCTCTGTGATATATTAGTACGATTTAGCGCATCTTGATGTTGGGTAATAAAAAATATATTATATATGTCTAATTTATATAGTCTTCAAACTTAGACCTAAATTTCAATAGAAACTGATAAAGCAATGCACAGACGGCTATGGCTGCCATACAACTGTTGTTACTGTACAAGAACCTGTAACATATTTTATATAATCTACCAACACGTTCTATGAGATTTACAAGCTGCTCTTGAAAATAAATATGCCCGCTGTAAGTGTATAATAAACACAGTAAAGACATCAAAAAAAAAAAAAAAAAAAAAGAAACGCAAACTGACATTGGAACATTTTAAAAAGCCAAAAGCCTGATAAATTAAAAACTTTAAATATGTTTGCTATACGCCCATTTTTTTTTTATTTTTTATATTTTTTTTCAGCTCTTGTTGCCTTTTTTTTTGCACTGTTGTCCAGCATTTGGCTCACATTGTGGTTATCTACATCTCACTCTCTCGCTCTCTCTCTCACACTGTCATATTTTTTTTTTATTTTTTTTTTGTAAATCAACGAATGTAATTTAAATGCGCTGCAGGCAAATGCAATGATCAAAATTAAAATACTTTATATAGTATATATACATATATTTTTTTTATATAGAAATGTCTCGCGGCCAAATTTTTTTTTTTGTATATTGTTCAGCTTTAAAATGCGCGTGCTGTCACGGCATTCATTTTTTTTTTAACTGGGCTTAAAATATATATTAATATTAAGTTGATATACAATAAGCAGAAACTGTTGAATTTATTATGAAATTATGCAGCAATTGTTAGAGTGAAAGAGGTAAAAAAAAATTGCAGTGCAATACAAAAGCTTGAAGTTAAAGCAATTTAAAGCCTTTAACAGAGGAACACAAAAAAAATGTAATTCAAAAACTGAGCGGCAGCAAACTAAGCTGCCTTTTGCTTAGCTCTGACAAAAGAGAGATAGAAAATGCAACACACAAAAAAAAAAGTTGAGCTGCATTTTAAGCTGCTTAAATTTGTGTGTGTGTGGGAGAGAGAGAGAGAGAGAGAGAGAGAGAGATATTTGGCATCATAAGCTCAACATATCATGTTGATAACTCTAATAATTTCTAATACAAAGTCAAATGCGATCATTACTTTATTTATACAGCTAAAATTTTATCTTTTATATTTCTTTAGTCTGCAAACAACTTCTCCGACTGCCTCTGCCTATCTATCGCTCTATAGACCAAGTTTAAACAGCACATTCAATTTGTCGGAGCAAAATGACTTTGGCCATTGAAAGCGTTGTGTTCGCACCTGGCAAACTAAAAGTGACCGCAGACCACAAATAAATTATTTCTTATCAAACTGAAACTGGCCACAAAAGTTTTTTTTTTGTGTTTTTTTTGTCTGGCTGGCAAACTGCAAGCGTTATTCTCTCTACTATCTGCAATTTCTTATTATACAATTTTTTGTTTTACAACATTTTTTTTTTGTGTGTGTGCAATTCGATAATTTGTAGAGAAGAGACTGTCGTCATGGCCGTAAATTGTCTTTGGCAGCAAAACGAACAGACTTGGACTTGGACAGCGCTTAGTTATATAGCAATCGTAGTCTATCTTTCTCTCTCTGTGTGTATATTCTGTGTTCTGATTCAGGTTCAGGTCAGTGCCAACAAAAAAAAAAAAAAGAAATCAGAGAGAGAGAAAAAAAAAGTTTTTACTTGGAAGACACGACACGCTGAGCACGACAGCCAAATCAACAAGCAATTGTTGCTGTTAGAACACGTTCTGTTACCTCAAGCTGAAAGACTAAAATCTCCAACTCCAAACATGGGCCGCCCTTCCCTTAGCCACATTCTATACTTGCACAGTTCACAATGTTCACAGTTGCGATAAAGATTTCAGCAGAAACGACGAATGGCGGTAAAAAAAAAAAAAAAAAACTTTTTAATTTTATAAAAACAAACGACGAGCACTTGAACTCTAACATAGAGCAGAGGTCACCGGCTCAGCTTTTTCCAAAAATATAAAATAAAATAAAAGGCGGACTAAACTAACAACTAAACGAAAAAAATAACTGAAAAATAAAGCATGAAAAATATAACAAAAATTGTAAGTTTAATGAACGAGACGATTGTAGGAAAACTTTGTGCAGTTATTGAAGAAATATTGCAAGACACAGGTGCAGTAGTTAGACAAAAGCAAAGCATGAGAAAGAGATGCAGAAAGAAAGAGAGAGAGGGAGAAAGAGAGTAAGAGTCTAAGTGGAAAATAAAACTGCAAAAATATTTTAAGATTTTTCTGCACAGTTTTAGAGCAATTGCCAAAGGATGCTGGCATTAGACTGTTATACATAAGGCAAGTAAAAGCTTAAAGCTCTATAAAGCTCTGCGTGTCAAGCTAAGCAGCAAATGCAACTCCTTGTTGTGCTTTTCAGTCCAAGCTATCTTAAGCTTAGCTGACATTTTGATTTCTCTGCTATTTCCCATTGTAAAAGCTGCCGAGGGAAATTTCTTATGCTTAGCTTAGCTGTAAGCTTTAAGCTTTTTGGCAGCTTAAATATGTTGCAACAGTATAATGTTTGAAATTGAAATCTATAGGCAGATTGAGAGGCTGGTTTTAACGCTAATTGAAATTTCTTATTTATCAGGCTGACATCGATATGCCCGCCGCCGCCTGCTGTCGACTGCTGTCGAGGTTACACTTGCAGCTGTGTCTAGCGGTTTGCTTATGCAGCAACTATACACCTAGTACTCACTCTCTCACACTCTCTCTCTCTCTCTCTCTCTATCAATATTACAGTATACCGCCCACTCAATGTGCTAGCTCTATACTAAGAGCCCCTGAAAACAGTTTCATTTATTTGCGTGGCAGATGAAAATGAAGAGTGCAAAGTGTAAAGCTAGAGGTAAGAGAATGAACAAGAAGAAGAAGATGAAGAAGCAGAAGCAGAAGAGATTGCATTGCAATTTTCGCTCAACGAAACAAAGGAAAAACTGTAATGAAATTCGAAACTGCAAAGGTTTTTTTTGTCGCTATATACAGTTGAAAAAGGTGAAAGGGTAAAGTGTAAAGGGATTTCAGAGACAATCTATGGATGGATGCTTAGAAATATCATCTAAAATGTAAGCGAATGAATGAAATGGCAGCAAAATAAACATGAGGTCGCAAAAACCAAAAAAAAAAAAAATACTACTTCAAATGCAACCTTGATTTGTTCGAAAGCAAAAAAAAACAAAAATAGAAATAGAAATAGAAAACAAAACAAATATTGAATACCCTAAAAGCTGTGTACAGCGTGGGTGTCGGTATCTCTCTCTGTATGTGTGTGAGTGTTAAGTGCTGTCATTATAATCAACAAATATTTGTATATCTATCTCTTTCTCTCTCGCTTAGTATAGCTGCCTCAACAATATCCTGTTAATATGCAAAAAGCATTTAAACAGCAGCAACAGCAGCAGCAGCAGCAACAGCAGCTACAACAAATGAGTTTCTATAACATTTCTATCTCACTGTCAGTGTGTTTCTCTATCTCTATCTCTCTCTCTCACTCTATCTCTTTCTCTGTGTGTGTGTGTGTTTGTGTATTTGGTTGCGTGTGTCAACTGTCAACCTTTGTCAGATGGTTTTGCTTGTGAAATGCTAATCCTGTTAGGCAGAGCAAATGCGTCGCTTCGCGTTGTCGTCGTTTAATCAGTGCAAATCACAAATACACACACACACACACACATAGACAGACAACAGCATAAGAGTAAGAGAGAGAGAGAGAGAGAGAGAGAAAGAGAAAAAACAGGAAACTTTGGGTGTAGAACTGCAAAATTCCATTTCCGACCACGAATCGTTGCCAGTTTGCCAGTTTGCCAGCTTGCCAACATAAGAGGAAGAAACAATTCATAATATTGTCGCTTATGCAATGAGTTGCGTTAAGCGACATTTTCTATGACAATAACAAACAAACAAAAAAAAAAACAGACAATTTATTTATTTTTTTTTTTTTAGCAAGTATTTTTTTTTATTTTATTATTATTACTTGTTGGTAATGTAAATTGATAAATAAATTAAATATATTTTCCTTAATGATTTTTATTTTATTTTAATATATATATTTTCTAAGCATTGTTCCCATAGATTATTTTCAAAATATTTTTTTTATAATCTATAATTTTTCTTATAATATTTTTACACATTTATTTTTTTTTATTAATTAAAATTAAATTAAATAATAAATATATTAAATATATATATTAAATATTAAATATATTTTCCTTAATGCTTTGCATATTATTTTTATATATTTTTTTTAAGCATTTTTTGCATATATTATTTTTTAAATATTTTTTTTATAATATTTTTACACATATATTTTTTTATTAATTAAAATTATATTAAATATTAAATATACATATTAAATATATTTTCTTAATTGCTTTGCATTTTATTTTTATATACATATATATTTTTTAAGCATTTTTTGCATATATTATTTTTAAAATATTTTTTTTTATATTTTATAATTTTCTTTATAATATTGTTACGAATATATTTTTTACATATTTTACGCAAATATTTTTACTAAAAATTTTCAATAATTTTTTTTCGATTGCAAAACATTTTCAAAGTTTTTTTTTATATATTTTTTTTCGATATTTTCTATATATTTTTTTTCTGCAACTTTTACTAATTTTTTTTTTTGCTATATAAAAAAGTTGAAGTTAGTTGAACTTTAGTGCAAATATGTCTGCTTAGCAAAACATAATGTTATTCTTTTCACTTATAACACACTCACACACACACACAAAGCACATGCCACACACACAAACACACACACACACACACACAGCTATAGAAACTAATACGCTACTTTATATACTATATGCATAACATGTAGCATACTTATGAGCGCAGCAACTGCTCTGCTCTGCTCTGGCCTGGAACTACTTGCTGTATGCTGTGCTGTGCTGTGTCCTGGCATAGCCTCATCATTTGCTCGTTTTATATTTCAGGCTTACCCCTAGCTTCTGATACTCAGATCGAGGCTTCATTTTAGCCAACACCCCTTCTTGGCATACTAAGCAGCATCAGCAGCAGTAGTAGCAACATCAGCATCAACAGCAGGCCACATCAGCAGGCAGCAGCAGCAACGAGCGACAGCATCATCATTAACACTCCAGCAACATCAGCAGCAGGCAGGCAGCCAGCTACAACTACACCTTTTGTTATTGCTGCTGTTGCTGCTGTTGTTGTTGCTGTGCGCGCGGTATAAATTAATAAAAATTTCATGTGCCAAATAATTACAATTAACATGAGTTCTTAATTAAGAGCTGCTGCTGCTGCTGCTGCTGCCGTTGATGCTGCTGCTGATGCTGCTGCTTATGCTGCTGCTGCTTGTTGTTGTTGTTGTTGCTGTTGTGTTTGTTGTTGTTGTGGTTAGTGTTGTTATTGTATTTGTAGTTGTTGCTGCTGCTACTGCTGCTTGTTGTTGCTGTCGCTTCTCTATTGCTGCTGTTGCTGTCGTTGTTGCTGTCGTT
>JBAMBR010004048.1:0-16363 GCA_037044475.1 Zaprionus obscuricornis
AATATAAATAATGCAAATTATTAATAAATATAGATACAACTATTTTTTTTGTTTATAAATTAATAAATATAATTCTTAAGAAACACCGTAGCACCTACAAACACTGTGAACAACCGAAAGTCAACTGCATAATAAAACAAGGATAAATTGTACCTAACTACATGTACATACATATGTGTAAATGAGTGTGTGTTTGTATGTATGTATGTATGCTTGTTGACAGGTAAATGTGTGTGTGTGTGCACAAACAATTTGTTGAATAGCAACTGAATTACATGGCAACAGTTTATCAAACTTTTATAAGCTGTCTAACAAATACGAAAGTAATTTTATTTATTGACAAATGCTTCATAAAATAAATTGAATTTTGTTTTGCGCATTGAATTCAAAAAATATGAAAATTATTTAGTAACAGTAACACTTGATAATCATTTATTTTTTTTTTTTTCTTATTCATTAAATTATTAAGTAAAGGCGTTAATAATGCAACAAATGATTTTTATATTGAGGCTCATAATTATTAACGTAGTAACGCACAAATCCACATGATATTTTTATTATCAATCTATGTAGCACAGCATCTTCTAATGCCGCCTGAAATGAAAAACAAAAAAAAAATAAATAAATAAATATATTGTATGAATATATATAAATATGTATAGGCATGTGGCAAGCATGTAATATGTTTTTTTTTTGTTAATACTCCATGGCAATGTAAGCGCGGACTGATTTTGGCAATTGATTGAGTTATAGAAATACCTTAGCTAATAGTTTGCCAAGACCGTGGCCTTTAAGAGCTCTAGGAACACCAGTATGCGTTATATGCATAACACCATTATCAATAGTGTATTTTAAAATAGCCATTTTATCGTTCATCTCAATGAAAAACATTTCATCATTTTTCTTTATTGTTATAAATGAAGTCATAAACCTCTGTCCGACTCGTACAGAATCTTGAAGTGTTAATGTCTTTTGCAATGCAGTAAAGTTTCGCCTTGTATTTACAGTAGGCAAATTCTTCAATTGTGAGATAAATCCAACATTGGCTTTTGTAACATAATTTTTTGAAATGTCTATTATGCTCCTATTTAAAAGTCTTGCCATTGAACACATATTTATATGTACTTTAAAATTTTATTAATAAAATGCCAAAAAGAAATTGAAATACATTTATATTTATTTACGTTGTATTTTTTGTGAAAGCTGGCAAAGCAACGATATATACAATCAATATTTTTAACTAAGTATCGATAAACATATTGTGTTCTCAAGTGTTAATCGAATGTTTGACGCTAAAAAAAATAAAAGTTAAAAATAATAATATAATAAATGGATTTGATTAAATAAAACGACAAAATTATAATATTATTTGCAAGGATAACAAGGATATCAATTTGAGGATTTCTATTAATTGAAATATAAATAATTTAATTCATGTATTTTCACTAAATTTCATTAACTGAAGAGAAACTAAGTAAAAGCCTAAAACGTTGTATTAAATACATACGTGTTTTATTTGTAGAAAATAGCCTAAAATCAAAATAATGTTAGCTTACCACAATCACAGGTTGCAACACTATTATTTTCATTATATTCAGGTTCATCGTCTGTCTCAAAACCGAAAGCATTTGATACTCCAGTACTAATTCGAAAAATTGTATCGAATAGAAATCTACTAGTTCGCTTTGAATTAACAATATATGAACTGTTATTTCTCTGGTTATGATAGTATATACTATTTAATGATGTTATATTCTGTTCTTCGATACATTTGACGCGATTATTTATAGTCAACATTAGAATCACTATGCAACATACAATATTCATTTTTCTAATTTACTAAACATTTTTTCTTTAATGATCGATAACAGTCTGATTTTAATAATTCAATTATGTAGTACTTCCAAAAATAAGAATATCCACTATTTTTTAAAATATAAACAGTGCCATTTAAATTACGCTTGAAAGACTATTTCAAGAAATGTAGAGTACAAATTCTTTTAAATAATAATTACTTGGTGAGAGAGAAAGACTTTTGCCAATTAATTTACATAAAATCGTCAATGGTATCGCTGTTACGATGTTACGATTTTTTACAAACATTTAGTATATTTTTATTTGTAACTTTTTCATTTTTATTTTTTTTATTAATGTTTACATCGCCGTGAATATCCTGCACATTAAAAATCATAATAATTTTTGCCCGTCTTGGTCAAGGCTACATCATTATGATCTTTGGGTTAAATTATGACATGTTGTCGTCTAAGGGTTAAATCAATAAGCGCATTAAGATCATCAACACATTTTGCCTATTGTTTCTCTGCATTTCAAGTTTTACATACGCTGCATATATAACAATTAGCACAAGATACAAAATATTACATTTTAATGTTTTACTTTTTTCCTTTTTTTAATATTTAGTTAAACAAAGTGAAAAGGCCCGCCGTAAAATTTGTTGTAGCGTCAAACATTCGATTAACAATAGTCTTGAGAACACAATATGTTTATCGATACTTAGTTAAAAATATATCGATTGTATATATCGTTGCTTTGCCAGCTTTCACAAAAAATACAACGTAAATAAATATAAATGTGTTAGATTGAAATTACATTTGGTAACGAATTATTTCAATTTCTTTTTGGCATTTTATTAACAAAAATTTTAAAGTACATATAAATATGTGTTCAATGGCAAGACTTTTAAATAGGAGCATAATAGACATTTCAAAAAATTATGTTACTAAAGCCAATGTTGGATTTATCTCACAATTGAAGAATTTGCCTACTGTAAATACAAGGCGAAACTTTACTGCATTGCAAAAGACATTAACACTTCAAGATTCTGTACGAGTCGGACAGAGGTTTATGACTTCATTTATAACAATAAAGAAAAATGATGAAATGTTTTTCATTGAGATGAACGATAAAATGGCTATTTTAAAATACACTATTGATAATGGTGTTATGCATATAACGCATACTGGTGTTCCTAGAGCTCTTAAAGGCCACGGTCTTGGCAAACTATTAGCTAAGGTATTTCTATAACTCAATCAATTGCCAAAATCAGTCCGCGCTTACATTGCCATGGAGTATTAACAAAAAAAAAAAAACATTACATGCTTGCCACATGCCTATACATATTTATATATATTCATACAATATATTTATTTATTTATTTTTTTTTTGTTTTTCATTTCAGGCGGCATTAGAAGATGCTGTGCTACATAGATTGATAATAAAAATATCATGTGGATTTGTGCGTTACTACGTTAATAATTATGAGCCTCAATATAAAAATCATTTGTTGCATTATTAACGCCTTTACTTAATAATTTAATGAATAAGAAAAAAAAAAAATAAATGATTATCAAGTGTTACTGTTACTAAATAATTTTCATATTTTTTTAATTCAATGCGCAAAACAAAATTCAATTTTACTTTTATGTAGATGCTAATTTGTCGGGAGCAGCGTCATAAAATAAATTGTAGTTAAGGCTTATTATGTATATGTCCCCTCTCTCTCTTCCCTTTCCTGTACATTGGCGTCTGCCGGCAACGGTGCTCTCATCTAGCTCAGCGCTGCTCTCATTTAGCGCAGCGCTGCTCTCATTTAGCGCAGCGCTGCTCTCATTTAGAGCAGCTGCTAAACACCCACGCTTGCCGTCGGCTCTCGCCAATTCTGTGGCGTGTCACTCATCGAACTAAGCGTGTGATTGCGATCTTTGGTTTGCAACGCGTTCGTTTCAGTCAAACTCTTGAAAACATTTTGCTTGTGACCCGACTCGTCAGTCACAGCAACAATAAACACTATTGTATATTAAATTATTTGCATTTATTTTATTGATCTCGCCAAAGTTACTAAAAAAAGCTTAGTAACTCAACACTAATATTGGTAATGCAATTAAAACACAATATGATGGATTTCCCAAGCATTTGTCAATAAATAAAATTACTTTCGTATTTGTTTAGACAGCTTATAAAAGTTTGATAAACTGTTGCCATGTAATTCAGTTGCTATTCAACAAATTGTTTGTGCATACACACACACATTTACCTGTCAACAAGCATACATACATACATACAAACACACACTCATTTACACATATGTACATGTAGTTAGGTACAATTTATCCTTGTTTTATTATGCAGTTGACTTTCGGTTGTTCACAGTGTTTGTAGGTGCTGCGGTGTTTCTTAAGAATTCTATTTATTAATTTTGAAACAAAGAAAATAGTTGTAGCTATATTTATTTATATTTATTAATAATTTGCATTATTTATATTATTGCTTATACATTTTCTACGTCTAACTCTGTTTCGTTCAATAATTAGACTGATAATAAAAACTAACTGTGCTTTCAGCATTATACTTACGCAAATAATTAACGAGTAACATTATTTCAATAAATTGCTGTAATAAAGTATCATAAATATGGATACTAATGATTATAAGAGTTTGGTGCTATATTATGGTAGATCCCGTTATTATAATGTCATGCAAAAGGTCGCCCTGGAAGGCCTAGCCAAATTCCCAATGCATGCTGAATTTAGATTATTCAATGGCGTTGCACTTGCATTGGGTAATCGCATGCAAGAATGTATCCGTGAATTGAATCCATTGAAAAGTGATTTACAATTGGGTTTGGCAGCTACTATGACATTAATCTATGCACATAAAAATTGCCATTTAGTTGATGTTGATGTTGTACAAGCATTAGAGCGTCGAATTAATGATGATGATAATGATAATGATGATAATGAGAAAAATCCTATTAGTTCTGCTTCATGTTATTATGTTGCTATATTTCTTTATATGATTGGTGATCTTACAAATGCAATGGATTATATCAATAAAGCTATAAAATTAGATGGAAATTTTGATCCAGCATTAACATTAAAAATCTGGTGTGAACTCACTTCAACGAGTGCAAATCAAGCAGTTAATGGAAAAATACAAAATATGCTTGAAGCTTGCCTTGCACGTAGTAATGGTAAAAATATTGATGCATCGCTGGCACTTGTGCGATTTTATCAAAAGCGTCGAAATTTTGAAGAATCATTTGCAGTGCTTAATAAATTAAGCATACGTTTTCCAGAGATAAGTATTCCACTTATTGAACTTATGGAAATGCAATTTTCTGCTTTAGATTTGGATAGTTCCATGGATACATCAGTTCGTGTGATTAATATGGAACCTTCGAATGTAACAGCGCTACGTACAAAAGGTGTACTACATATTGTCCGGGAAAGTAACATGAAAGCGGGAATATTTACATTGCAACAGCTGCTAACATCTCTCGAGTGTCTAGAGTCTAGTAATTTTACACTGCTTATGGAAATTTGTCGTTTATATTCACGTATTTGCACAAGAAATAATGAAATACTACAAATAACACAACAATGTTTGGAAAAAATCAATCAACTAAATCCTGGAAATGTAGCAATATTAAGCGAATTGGGATATCAAAAAATATTACAGGATAAAATTGCGGACGCTGAATTAACATTTCAAGCGGCATGTAATATCAATAGTAATAATTTTAATGCTCTTTGCGGTCTTACATTATGCAAACTGAAATCAACTTTCGATATTGAGAGTAAACAACAAATTCATCAGCAATTGGCATATTTAGTGAAACTTAATGATTATAAGCCTGAACCAATGGTTATGTATATGACGGCTTTATTAAACGACTCTACAGAGGAGCATCAATCGGCTGTTCAATCTTTAGTGGAAGCTTCAGAATTACATATTCGAAAACTTGATTTATATCACATTGGTGTCGATTATATTAATTATATGAATCCAGATTTTTTACTTGATATTTGTGCTGCATTACTGCGATATACACCAACTCCAGTACAGGATGCTGATTATAATATAGAATTATGTCAGGATTCGCAGCATATTACGCTAAAACATAGTGTTACTATACTTGAGACTATACTACATGTTTGTCCTGGACATAAAGGTGCAATGTTTATGCGTGCAAAAGTTGATTTCCTAAGTGGTGAATATATTAAAGCTATCAATCGTTTAGAGCATATGCTTGATATCTATGGTGAAACATTTACTGAAGCACATCTACTGTTGGCCCAAATACTTGTGCGTACACATGAGTATTCGAAAGCGTTTAAATATTTGGAATTAGCATTTTCACAGAATTTTACAGTACGTGAACAACCAATGTATCATCTATTGAAAGGGATTATATTGAAACATCAGGGAAATTTATCTGAAGCACATCAAAGTTTTGTATTTGCATTCCAATTAGTTGGAGGCTTAATGACAACAATTCCCCCGCCTACAGATAATGGTCGAAAAACTAATTGTATTATAAATAGTTCGGATAAGATGACATTATATATTGAGTTAATTTGTATATTACGTGAAATGGGTGAACCGCAGGGAATACATGAAAGTGAACGTATTTTACAATTTGCTATTGAGGAATTTAGCGATACTACTGAAATGGGACGTTTAGTGATCGTATATTCACAATTAATGCTTGATGAATGTAATTTCTCAAAGGCAATAAGTTTACTTTCCACAATTAAACCAAATCAAATGTATTATTTACAGGTATGTTATATATTATATTTTTTAAATTTATTATTAGTTTAGTTTAATTTATAATATTTAAATTTAATATAAAGGCTAGAATGCGCTTGGCTAACATTTATCTGCAACACCAAAAGAATCGCAGTGCATTCTCTGTGTGCTTTAAAGAATTAACTGAAGCCCGACCCGAACCTAAAAGCTTTTTAATGCTTGGTGATGCGTACCTATCCATTCAAGGTCTACTCATAATATCCAAATAATTTCCTTAGATTTTTATTGAATTTTGACTTTTTGATATTACAGAAACTGATATGGGCGTAAGTGCATACCAGAAAGCTATAAGTATGTCTCCATTAAATGAAGTTTTGGCTCAAAAACTTGGTAGAGCCTATGTTAAGAGTCATCATTATGCAAAAGCTTTAAAGTATTATATTGAAATAATTGAAAATCCAGAATGTTCGGCATTGAAGTTGGATTTAGCGGAGCTCTTATTAAAATTGAAACATTTTCGAAAGGCTGTAAGCGTTTTAACGGACGGTGAAAATCATAAAAAGTATATGGAAATGATATAAAAATCTTTACATATCTCACATAATGTTCTAATTATAGAAACAATGAAAGTCTTAGTGAATTGCAATTGAGAACAAAGGAATTATTATTGCTAGCACGTGTCTATGAAAAATCTGGAAATATTCAGCAATCATTGAAAACCTTAGAACAAGCACGTGAAAATCAATTTCTAGTGAAAAAGGATTCGGCAATTGATGGATCTGATCAAGTTTATGAGCAATGTAAAATATTGTCAAAGTAAGTAATGATAAAAATATTTCTTATTTTTATAACCATTTGTATATTCTTTATGGAGTCTATTATTATTATTATTGTTTTAAATTTTTTTTCTATACTTTACATAATTTGTGACAAAATTATATTTATATTAAATAAAATTTTATAATTTTTTTTTCCTATATATGTATGTTTTTCTTTTTGATTATTAAAGATATTGTGTATCATATAACCCATTGGATTGAATTTTTAGATTTGTACATTTTTTGGCGGCTTAGAACAAACAACTTTTTTTTTTAAATGCAAAAATTTTATTATTGTTACAGACCCTTGCGATATTTCTCACCAATAGTAAAATCAGTCATACCCTTACCGCCCGTACCACATGTACCGATACCAACTCTTCCACTGACATTATCTGGTGATGCAAATATACTGTTCACTTTCATGCCAGGTTTCTTTTGATTTTTAGTTGTGAAATTGAGCCATTTATTTTTATCTGATTCACGTTCTTCTTCTAAATCTTTGAAGCGTTGCTGTTTCTTTTGTTTGCGCTTCTTCAAGTATTCCTTTTGATTTGGCCGATGTCGCCTATTATTATTATTATGAAATACAATATTGAAAAATGAGTTAGCATTAAGAAATTAAATAGGCAAATCTTGAAACAATTATCATACTTATTTGAGGGAAAGACTTCATTACGAGCTGTCCGCTCTTTCAATTCATTAATTGTTGTTGTGGAACGATTTTGATAGGCATCGAAAATAACGCTAACCTCTCCTTCATCAGTTATGCCCTCAATGGTTGCGTCATAGAATTGGCCATCTTCAGTCCATTTCGCTTGGCATTTGTCACCAATTTTCCAAGTTTTTGCAGAGGACACCAGTTTTTCAGCTTCTAAAAGAGCTGCTTCAATATCGTCAAAGTAATTTGACGAGGCTGTTTTTGAAGAAGAAGGTTCTACATACGATGATTTTCGCTGCTCTTCCAATTGTGTTTTAATTAAGTCCCGAGTTAGTTTGATAACTTCTTTTAAATCTTCCTTTAACTTTAATAATTCTTCATTGCTTGGGTCTGTCTGTAGTGCTGCTTCTACCTAGTAAACATCAAATTTCATTAAACATATTGTTTTTAATGCAAAAAAATTAAAGCAATTGCACAGAACTTTACGCACTCGACAATGTTATTATATTTATACATACACATATATATATACATGCACATAATTTATTTACACATGCAGTTATATTTGTAAATTTGTAGCTATGTTTACATACATTGCCGCGCACTTAAAACACAAGAAATAAACATGCTTTAATTAATAAAATACAATATAACTTACTTGCTGCAATTGACATTTGTAATTCTGTAATTCGTCAGCCATTGTACAATTATAAATATTTATTTTATTTCTATTACCTACAAAGCTAGTCGTTTATGTTTTTTACCTAGTGATGTGAGTTCAGCAAGTATTTGTTTCTAGTACCCAATATCGAAACACTATCGAAACACTATCGATAAATACAATTTTAACATTTTTTTTCAAAATCGACGAGCTTATATTCATGAACATAAATTGTACAACTATGTATATCGAAATGAGATTTTTCTGAAAAATATCTTCTAGAATTGCCTTTGGTAATTAATTAATTATGCTTTTTTTTTCAGAATTTCTCTATTTATTGCTCAACATGCAATTCTCATAAAAAACAATGAATTGGCAAAAAATCATTTTAAAGAATGTTTAAAATATACTCCCGATGATCTAGATATATTAGTCTCTGTAGCTAAACTCCAAATGAAGTCGAGAGAGATGGAAATGTGTCGTAATACTTGCTTGCAGATACTTCAGATTGATAGCAATAACGAGGCTGCGTCTGTGCTAATGGCTGACTTATCGTTTCAAAAGGTGTGAAGGGTCTTAAATTATAGTTTGTGCATATGCACATTATTTAATTTTTAACTTTTACACAATATGTAATAATATTCTTAAAAAAAAAATTTTTTTTTAGATGGAATTTAAAACAGCCGCATTTCATTTTTCTCAGCTTTTATTATCCCAGCCTTGTAATTGGACAGCATTAGCACGACTAATAGAAGTTTTGAGACGCTCAGGCACATTGTCTGAAAGTGTGCCGTTCTTAAAAAGTGCTAAACAAGCATCAACAAATTCATTAGAATCACCAGGATTCAGCTATTGTAACGGTTTATACGAGTGGTACAATGGAAATTTGAACTACGCCTTGCAGTGTTTTAATTTATCACGCAGAGACCATATTTGGGGTCTGCAATCAAAATTAAATATGATCGAAATATGCATTAATCCAGATGGAGAAATACCTAATGTAAATGATCTTCTTGAGACTATGGATGGAATGGATTTAAGTGAATCACGTCTCATTGCGCTTCGGACAGCAGAACGTTTGGTTAAAGAAATTGGACCACAGTCTGGAGAGTTTAGCGAAATCGGTAGTAATCGTCGAATCTATTCAAATTTTCTTCAAATGGCTTCAAAACAAAAATATCAAGTTGAAGTAGCACTTAAAGATTTTACAGAACTTATGCAAAATGACGGAAATCAATTTTCAGTGACAATTATGTATGGTATATCTATGGCATTAGTTCAATTGAAGCAAACTCAACAAGCAAAAAATTATTTGAAACGAATTGCACGAATTACTTGGAATTATGAAGAAGCTGAATATTTGGAACGAAGTTGGCTTCTCTTGGCCGACATTTATATTCAACTTAACAAATTGGACGTTGCCGAAACATTTGTCGACAAAGTTTTGGAGTACAACAAATCGTGCATAAAAGCCTACGAATTGGCAGGTTACATAGCCGAAAAAGTGCAAGCGTTTATCGATGCATCGAAACATTTTAATGAAGCTTGGCGCATCTGTGGTCACTCAAAACCACATATTGGTTATAAATTAGCTTTAATTAATATGAAAAGGAAACAATATTCTCAAGCTATAAAAATATGCCAAGAAGTTTTAAAAATGCACCCAGACTATACTATTATACGTAATGATATTCTAGAGAAATGTCGTATTAATTTAAGATCTTAAATAAATTAAAATAATATAATAATATACGTAATTCTCTAAATATTTATTTAAATGTATCAATTGAAGATTGTTTATATTTATTACAAATTGGTTACTTTACGCACTTCACAAGTATTATTACTAATATAAAATTAATACTGCGGTGGTATCTTAAATGCTTTTGAGATAGGTTCCATTCCAATCTATTCCATTCGTATCAATTCATATTTTAGAATTTCTTAAATTCCTATATTCATCACATATGGCTTACAAAAAAAATTCTTAAAAACGTTTAATGTTCCATTTTCATTGTCCCATTTTTACATATATCGTTTAGAATTTACAGATTTGTATGATCGTTGAAGTGAAATCGATAATAAATTACTCACATACATAGCTGCTACGATATTTTTTACGTCACTTGTGTAATCTCTAACATTTGTGGCATCCCTATTTTTAGTTATATTTTACAAGCTGAGATGAAAATTGAGAAAAAGCCGTAATTTGTACAATTGAAGAAATTAATAATGGTTTCTATGCAATTTGTCTTGCAACCCCTTCCGGGAACGGATGAGCAATTTATTGAAAGGTAGGAAGTGAATTCCTGTGTTTATATTAACAAAAGATGTGCCAGCGTACAAATGAAAATGTAGTATCTTATTATTGATCCGCACATGTGAAACACATGTACATACATACGTTCGTATGTACATGTCCATGCATGCATATAAAATTTCATTTATATACATATATATATATATATATATTGCATACTTCTATATAATCTATTTTTCAAGTCATTATGCGAGTATACATATATATATATATTTCTATTCATATATTGTCCATTTGTGAAACCAGTGAATTAATATTATAGTTTCTTTAAAATAAGGAAACAAATTCCGTATAAGTGTATATATTTTTATTTAAAATATAGCCCCCTCCGTACCTACTGAAAATTTGCAATATTATTTCATCAAGATGAAAAATTACATTAATATAGATATGCCTGTGTCTTCATGTATGCTTAAAAGTTAATTTCCTAGAAATTTATTAATTAGTGTTCCATGGGAACATATTTTCAGGAATTACTTTTAAAAAAAAATGTATTAAGATATCAGCTTCGGTAAAAATATACTGTATGCCGATCTTCTTTGTCAATCCATTCAAGAGTGGAAAATTTTATGAATTGTATATAAAATGTTAACGGCTCTGATCGTATTTCTAATAATTATGTATATATGTGTAGCTCAGATCATGTGTATGTGTGTTTGTGACGCGTCGATTGCCGCCTTGCTATACATTTTCGCTACTTCTAACTTGACAGACGTTTGCAATATTTCAGTATTGTTTACAGGGTATCTCTAGTTACTTATTTATATAAAAATGATACCGATGAGTTTAATGTTGAATATAATGTATTTACATACATACTAGTTTTCACTACTGCATATGTATGTATGTAAGTACATGTCTACACTTGCATACATACTTGTTGTATATATGTACATACATACATACACACATGTTCTATGGATGAGGGCGGCATCGCAGACTGCGTAAAATTTTGACGTTTGAGGCGCATTTGTTAATACGTCGCAACATGTTTGTGTATGTATGCACTAGTGTAATTGTATTGGTATGCAAGGCAAGGATATAGAGAAAAGGTGTAACTGTCCTTCTAGTTTCCTTTTTTTTTTTTTTTCAACAGTAAAAAATGAAAAAGACAGGTGATATTACCTTTATTTTGCACATTTTAAATTAGAAATGTTTACCAAGCAGAGACTTAATTATTTTAATTGTTCAATTAATTACCTAAAGTGTACTTCTGGCTTAATGTAATGCCAATTATGAGTCGTAAATTGTTAACTGCTAAAACGGCTGTTGAAAAAAAAAGAAAAAAAATTAAGAATAAAAATAAAATTGAAAAATTGCAGATATTAAAATAATTAGATTTATTTAAACCAGCTAATTTCAACTGTATTAAAAACTAGTGTATTTTCATTGTTTTTTTTTTCTTACTTTATTTTAGGCATATATAATATTTAATATTAAATTTTAAATTTATTTATTTTTTTTTTTTTAGAATTCGCGAAGTCTCTGATAAAGTAAATCGCTTCGGTTCCGGTACTCACAGAATATTCGAGCAACTAAAAATACCAGTCAAGGATGTTGTCATCGGTCCAACTCATATTGGAGTACTTTTGGAAGATGGGAAAGCATTTCGAGTGGCTTTTTCTATAAATCCAGAAAAGCTTGATTTAACCAAATCAGATAATAAATGGTAAATTTTACTTTGCATTTAACAAACATGTGAATTATCAAAAATATTTCTTATATACTTATTATTATAGTGCCCCATCTGGTGGAGTAGCAACTTCAAATACTCCAAAGGCTCCATCTTCTTCTCGACCTATGGCACGTTCTCGAGCCCGATTACTTCGAGCAACAGGAGGTAGATCAAGCACAAGTGGCCAAGGTTCTGGATCTAGAAGTACAGGTGTAATTATTGGTGGTAGCACAGCTAGTCGACCCCTTGTCACAGTACCAGCTACATATGTTCCCGAAGAGTTAATATCTCAGGCCGAGGTTGTACTTCAAGGAAAAAGTCGTAATCTAATTATTCGAGAACTTCAGGTAAATCAATTCTAATGAAATGTAAAAATATACAAATAATTTATAATATATATTTTTTTTTTAAATTATAGCGCACAAATCTCGATGTTAATTTAGCTGTTAACAATTTGCTTTCACGCGATGATGAAGAGGCAGAAGATACTGAAGAGGGGGGAGATAATTATGTTCCTGAAGATCTTATTTCATTATTAGATAATGGTTTTTCAGGCGACAACAATAGCGTTATCATCGATCCATCTGACGGACTTTTCTCTGAAGAAATTTTCAGTAATTATTCAAGCATACGAAAGTAAGTGATGTTTATTCTCTCTACACACACACACAATTGCAAACGTCTCCCTCTCTCTCTCTCTCTCTTAAACAGTAGTTTGACCAAACACACACTAATACATACAAAATATTACATTATTAAGCAAGTGCAACCATGGATGAAATGAAAATTTTTACCAATTTCCCATATTTAATGTCCGATCATATTATTTTTAAATGCCAAGTACTCATAGATCTAATGCGGGACTATTAATATTAACATTGTGTACACTTTAATAATTATATATAATAAGCGGAAGGAAGAATCTTCCATTATATAAAGTAAAATATATGAGCATGTTAAGCTATTCTCTAAGTCAGATGCATTGCAGCAAAAATCCTTTGGCTGGAATTTTCATTCTCTTTCTCTCACTAATAATTGCATTAATATAATTATCAAAGTGCATATAGAAAATTGTTTACTATACTAAGCATATTTATTAGATTTAATAGAAATTTAATTATTTATTCTTTTTTTTTTTAATTCAATTTCTATCGAGCAGAGGCAATGAATCATCGGTAATAGAGGTTTTACCTTTCAGTATGCATCGCTTTTAAATTGATTCTTATGCGTGTGTTGCATATGATGTAGAAATATAAGGAGCATTGTGTTTGAGTTTGTTGATATATAAATATATATGTGTGTGTGTATATCTGCACACATACTGTTGCAATGAATCGTAGGGATGGTACAGGGTCTCTCTTTTTCCTCACTTGTTTGTTTTTTTATTTTGTTTTAGTTTGCTTTTCGATCGTATTCGCAGTGAACGGACGAACGTAAACTCGAGCGGTGGTGGAGATAATAATCGACCAACAGCATCATCTTCAACTGGCGTTATAGCTGGAGCTGGTAGCCTTTCTGGTCAAATATCATCCGGTAATGCTGATCGTGAAGCGTTCAGTCGCTGGCGTGATCGTCAATATTATGGTCCACGTCGTTGGATTAGTAAAGATGATTACACTTGGGATAAAGAAGCAGGTAAAATTTATACATTATATATATATTTTTATATATATATATAACCTTGATTATACAATCAATTACAGATCTTAAAAAGAAGGAACCTTCTTCATTGCCATCACCAATATGGATATCTGAGGAGTGGCAGCCATGGCCAGATAAAAATTCGATCCGTTTTAAGACTATTGGCGCATTATATTCCGAATTTATTGCACTCTCAGAGAATGGAGAATTGCATCAATGGCGTTGGTCAGACATAGAGCCATATAAATCTGATGTAAGTATTCAAAACTTTTATGATACAGAGTAATGGAACTTTTAAATATTTAATTAATTTTTTTTTTTTTTTTGTAAAATTATTTAAAAATATTTGTTTGTTTTTCTCTATATAATTATTGTTCATATTATAGACGGAAAATGTTTATCATCCAAAGACATTGGCATTAAACATATCTGAAAAGGTTGAACTTATATCAGCAAATTTTATTCGATGCTCTGTTGTAACTGAATCAAATCGGGTTGCCACTTGGATGGATGAACAATTGGGATACCTTGGCACTAAATTGGAGCATGCAACAACATCATTCAATGAGTTCAACATTGATCCAATTACAACAATACATGTCTGCTCCCTATATACAGCTGTACGCACCGATAGTAACAATATTTATTGGTGGGGAGTATTACCATTTGATCAACGACGCTATCTATGGGATAAATTTAGAACAAAGACTAAAAAACCATTTAAAATGGTTGCAACTGATATTGCTGTTGGTTCACAAGTTATCATGAAGAAATGCCCAATTGATCCAGTCTGATAAATTGGGCATTTCTTCATGATAACTTGTGAACCAACAGCAATATCAGTTGCAACCATTTTAAATGGTTTTTTAGTCTTTGTTCTAAATTTATCCCATAGATAGCGTCGTTGATCAAATGGTAATACTCCCCACCAATAAATATTGTTACTATCGGTGCGTACAGCTGTATATAGGGAGCAGACATGTATTGTTGTAATTGGATCAATGTTGAACTCATTGAATGATGTTGTTGCATGCTCCAATTTAGTGCCAAGGTATCCCAATTGTTCATCCATCCAAGTGGCAACCCGATTTGATTCAGTTACAACAGAGCATCGAATAAAATTTGCTGATATAAGTTCAACCTTTTCAGATATGTTTAATGCCAATGTCTTTGGATGATAAACATTTTCCGTCTATAATATGAACAATAATTATATAGAGAAAAACAAACAAATATTTTTAAATAATTTTACAAAAAAAAAAAAAAAATTAATTAAATATTTAAAAGTTCCATTACTCTGTATCATAAAAGTTTTGAATACTTACATCAGATTTATATGGCTCTATGTCTGACCAACGCCATTGATGCAATTCTCCATTCTCTGAGAGTGCAATAAATTCGGAATATAATGCGCCAATAGTCTTAAAACGGATCGAATTTTTATCTGGCCATGGCTGCCACTCCTCAGATATCCATATTGGTGATGGCAATGAAGAAGGTTCCTTCTTTTTAAGATCTGTAATTGATTGTATAATCAAGGTTATATATATATAAAAATATATATATAATGTATAAATTTTACCTGCTTCTTTATCCCAAGTGTAATCATCTTTACTAATCCAACGACGTGGACCATAATATTGACGATCACGCCAGCGACTGAACGCTTCACGATCAGCATTACCGGATGATATTTGACCAGAAAGGCTACCAGCTCCAGCTATAACGCCAGTTGAAGATGATGCTGTTGGTCGATTATTATCTCCACCACCGCTCGAGTTTACGTTCGTCCGTTCACTGCGAATACGATCGAAAAGCAAACTAAAACAAAATAAAAAAACAAACAAGTGAGGAAAAAGAGAGACCCTGTACCATCCCTACGATTCATTGCAACAGTATGTGTGCAGATATACACACACACATATATATTTATATATCAACAAACTCAAACACAATGCTCCTTATATTTCTACATCATATGCAACACACGCATAAGAATCAATTTAAAAGCGATGCATACTGAAAGGTAAAACCT